>JAPMOQ010037680.1:375078-402059 GCA_026543055.1 Argiope trifasciata | reverse complement strand
ATATTGTTTTTTAATATCATAAAATAATTTTCACACAGCTACTAGTCTCTGTAAAATAATTAAATATTCCCCCTTTGTTGAGACTAAGATTTCTAAGATACTAATAATTTGATTTCAATTTTCAAAACTTGTCATCTCTAAATTATCAAACTCAGAAGATTCAAATGAGTACGGTAAAAATCCCCCCGAATTTGATTTGCTGAGTACGAAACTTTACTGCCATTTTTGTGGATGGGAAATGGATTGATTTTTCTGATTTCACCATTTCCATTTACTTATGAAGTAGGTTTTCTCCTATCCTATAATGAATGACAGCATACAGAGATCGCTTAAAAATTTGCCTAAAATGGACTCTGTACGTGAATGATGACTTAAAATTGGCAGCTTGAAGGTTTTGCGTAAGAAAATAAACACGCTGTTAATCTAAAAATATTTGTGTGTCCATAATGACATATAATTTAGAAATAAAATTTTTGAGCAAAAGAAGATAAATTTCGAAATTTAAAATTAGGAAGTGCAGGGTAGACTTGTTGGTAGGGCTTTGGATTCGCATTCTTTGGTGTTGCGAGTTCGAGCCGCACCTGTGGAGGACCTTTGTGTGTATAGTGGTTGATTGGGACACTAATAACACTCTGTTTTGGTAACAAAGTCCTTCCTGTCGAGAGTAATACCACAGGGATACTGGCTGAGAGGTGATCCATCTCTGATCCAGGTCTAATTTGCGATATGCGGATGAATGAATGAAGTCCACCACATAAAAAGGGCTGCGATCCATGAGTAACCAATTGATTCTTTTGACCTTAAATGGTTCTACTCAGATACAACAGACGCAAAAAAATTTGAACTAAATCGAATTGGTTCTAAAGTTTGTTAATGACAAGTGCCATTAGAAATAGCAACCACAAAAAAAAAAAAAAATTAGAAGCTTTACTTGTCAGAATTAATTATTTTTAAACTTTTAATGAGCGAAAATGAGGTAGTCCCTTGCTGTTAAGTATTCCGAACTTTATTAATTAGTTCGTAATTAAGGTAGGAATATTTGTCTCGGAAACTTTTGCAGTCATTAAGTCCATAATTTTTTTCAACAGCTGCTTTTAAAACACTGCTCTACGAAATGACATCTTGCACATGAGGCTCCATGCGATTTTCGTGCGAGTGTGAAATTAACGCTAAACGGCATTCCACGCGAATGTTCCTATTGCCGTTTAGTTGCGATTCGCATTAAATTCGCTTTTATAAATAGGAATCTTCAACTGACGCGAGTTTTCTTCTCCCAGTAAGTCACGGAGCACATTTACAGAATATTTTCTTCTTTTTTTACAAGTAAGCTGGCGGGGTTTTTTTCTTAGAGGTTGGGTGTAAAAAGCAATTTAGTTGCCGGACTTGATGATGGGCAGTTTTATTGCAAATGATGCCAACACATCTAACGGGTTGGAATGAAATAATATGTTTCGGAAATGACTCTCGAGTAACAGCTGCGAACCGCGTTTAGTTTTGGAAAGGGGAATGTGAGAAAGAGTCATTTCGGGAAACCTACTAGAATTACTTTTCGATCATTTTTAAAGGATGGTTTTTAAATATAGAGGATGCGTCATTTCATTGGATTTGCTTTAATTTATTATAAAACTTAGTCACCTCTCAGGCACCATTCAAGGCAGCACATCATTTTGTCGTTTTATTTAATTCTTTTCTTAAATTTTGACTCGTAAAAATACTGAAAAGTTGTAAAAATATGTTGAATAATTGTCCGGGAAAATTGAACTTCAGGTGTACCTACATATTAAAAGATTTTTTAAAAAAAGTCTTTAACTTTAAAAAGCCAGTTTTTTCACAGTAGGTCATTAATATATCTTTAAACTGATTTCTTGGGAAAACATACAACAATATTTTTTAATTAATTAATTAATATGTAACGAGATCATTAGCATATTTTTTTTTGAAACATGATATCTTAATTTCCAATTTGTTGAGACGTATAATTCTAATTGGAAATGATGCTAATATGTTGTCTGCTTCATGTTGTCTGCCTCCATCAAGTTATAAATAAATGTAGTTTTTTTAACAACTTTTATGAAAGATGAAAAAGCCATTTTTTGTGATTTTAACATTTAAATAGCTGTTACAAATTTATGTCCGTAAATACAACGTTGATGGAGACACAAAACATCCACTGTTTCATACAGATTACTTTGATATATAATTAATTGTATCTGGCTCACTTTTTTGTTGAGATATGATTGTTTGAATGATACAATGTAGTAGAAAAATATCATTCTCCGTAAAATGAGTTAAATAAACCCCTAAACCTAGCGTTCTTAGTGAAAGTACCGCCAGAAAAATCTTTATAACTCGATAAATATTCCATTGGCAACATCTTGGCATCATTCGAAAGCTAAAGGATCAAAAAAACATTTTAAAGAGATAAATATTCGATATTTTGAAAGATTTTCCAAGTTTCAAGTATATACGCACATCTTAAAAAATCCATACATATTAATTTTTCGGAACAATAAACAAATCTCTTATTGGGCTAATATTTATGTATCGAATTATTTTCCAGAGCTCTTAAGGTTAATTTTAAATTATTTTATACAAAAATTATTTTAAGTTGGTTGCCTCTATGTGGAACTAATATAAAAGTATAATTAATTCAATTACCGTTTAATCTGCAGACGTTACAAGTTAATATTTTTACATGACTAATATTAATTACTTTCTGATGTGTGTATGACGAAAATACAGATTGAAATGCTTTAAAAGTTAATTTACAAAATATTTCATTGCTCTGATTTAGAATTATGTGGGTCCTGGTTGCCTCATCTCAACAATTCGGGCTTTCACTTCGAAAGGCATTCTTTTAAATATTCACCACGTATGTGTGCAGGTGTGTTAACCCTTAGCACTCTGGTGTTTCCTTTCACGAAATATTTGTGGCCAAGGAGTTGATTGGTGTGTCAATTGTGGTGGAGGGTGAATTCCACCAAGGATCGAACCTGCCATGCTTGGGTTTGAAGTCCAGTAACTTATCCATTCGACAAAAGCGATTGCTAGTGTCTAGCGGATGTTACTGGATTATTAAGATGTCACCACACATTCAAGACATTCCCCAAGCCCTGAGATGACTAACGCGACACCCAATAATGAATAATATAAGATATATATATAAATTATATAAGAAAATAAGTAGGAATTGAAAAAAAATGTATTGTCATACTTTGTAGATTGAATTATTCTCTCAAATTTTAGCATTATGAGACAAAACTCAAATAACTTGATCATATTGATAATCCACTGAAACCTACGAAAGCCATTATCAAGATATTTGTGGTGAAAAAAATCTATGATTTGATAACTGCTTGGGTACGCGTTTGTCCCCATTCGTATTCGTTTAATGACCACCACTTAATTTCCGTTATGAATAGCTCTAGAATTCCCACACACCACTAATACGAACAATTGTACGCAACCGAAAAAAAAAAAACCTCTCACCTGAGTTTCAAGCGGAGTGAAAGTGATTAGCCCCATCGCCAATGACACGCCAAAATGGGCACGGAGGAGTCCTACGCAGGATCTCATAATCAGTGAAAACATTCCTCCAGCATTCCGTGCGTAATAACACTCGGGAGGATTTTGCATATTTTGCCGGGTGATTCATTTGCCCGAGCCTCATTAGGGACTTCCTTTGTGGGGGCCTCCATCATTACGGAAGTAATCACAGAGGGCCTTTGAGTCTGGAAAGATGAGAAAAATGGATTCCACACAGCAGAGGATACCTTCAAGTATGCGAGAGAATCAATACACCAACTAGTTATTACCCGTGGCCCTGTTTCGCGTGGAAATTTTGATGTATGTGTACGAAAAACTATCAATTAATGACAAATAAAAAAAATTAAACCGAACCTGAAAACGATTCATTTAAAAGTATAATCATGTACGAAAAAGATACAATATGAATACAATTTTATAACAAAGACACACAACTGACGTAAAAACAATTTATTTACATTGTATACCCGAATTAAAACAAAACAGCACATCAAGTCCGGTCAAATCCGTTTCATTTATGGATCGAGATGGAGATAGCTACAACAGTATTATAGATATCATATTTAAACTTTACATTTAAATGAAAACACTGCTGTCAACAATCGCGCGTAAGCGTTGTACGCCAGTTCTCTCTTTCAATGCCAGTTGGCGTAACGCACATGTCTGACTTTCTTACGCCAGTTGGGGTAACGCAATGCAGATTAGAAATTTTTCATTACCTTTATTCGGTTTTCTTTTCATTTAAAAGTACTTCAGAATGAATCCGAAAGATCAATTCATGAACAACATTTGATTTTAAAAACATCAAACACAAAGAAAATAAATAGAATCGTTTGAAAGAATCGGTCGAAATTCTGCCAAGTCTAACTTCAGCTCTGTTGGGAAAAAGAAACCTTATTCATCTTGGACGGGATTTGGCCTCTACTTTTTTTAGCGTTTAGTTTTTAGTTTTTGGCCTTCAGTTTTGAATGTATAAAAAATGAAGCAAAATGGTATCCTCTATGAACCGGCATAAAAAGTACCCTCTGTTCTATTCCTAACCATAATCTATCTCTGTGCTAAAATTTCGCCCAATTTTGTTCGGCCGCTCTGGTGTGATGGAGTAACAAACATCCATCCATCAAAACTTTCACGTTTATAATATTAGTAGAGATAAGGAGAGAAATGAAAATTCTGTGTGAGCCTCACATTTAGATTCACCGAAAAAATAACGTCATCACAAGACCTTTTTCTCCAGTAGCGGACTTCCGCACAAGCTCTCGCTGGAGGCGGTCGCCTCGTGTCTCGAGGTGTATAGGGGGCCTCAAAATCTTCTTCCATCTGTATCACAGGGCTAGCTGAAGGTGAATTCAATTGTTTAAGTCTCCCGTTTGGTTTAATTCACTGGATTTCCACCTTTTATCTTCTCTTGAAAGGAAAAAGTGTGCATTCATCATTATAAGTGTTCATGAAAAAGTAGAGTGTTAAGTGAAATTCTTGCTGAATCTAAACACAAATCTGCGAATTCTTTTCTTAAACTTTATAAGTTCAGAATATTTTCTCCTCATCTCTTTCTGTTTCTGACTATCATTGAGCTAAATGTTCTGGCGTGATTGAGTAACATCCATCCAAACTCTTTCCTGTTCGCACACATTTACCAGGGTTCGGATAAATGATCTAAAAATGGAACTGTTTCCTCGAAATCATGAAGAATGAAAATCGCTAAGGAACTCAATGGATGTTGCTTTAAACTATATGTACATAATAAAATACTAGATTCATTGGACAAGAAACAATTAAAAAAAGTTGCTTGGTATATAAAATGGGTCGATAAAAGGCATATATCTAAACAAATAAAAAAAGCTATAAATGCATTATAAATTGCTTTTCAATACATAACAGTATCACAGAAGAAATAATAAGATAAAGTTAAAACTGGAATAAGTTTATCTTGCTATTTTTTTTGACAACCATAGAGTTTGCCGTGGAGGGGCCTCAGAATATTTTAGTGCCTGTGTTCTCTTAGTGCCAAAAACTTCCAATGCTTTTGAAGCAGCATTTAAAAGAGACCCATTTAGATGGCATTTAGCCATGTCATCCTATTGAGGTACTTGTTTCTGAGAAATTTACTTCTATTCAAAATTTCGGTGACAGGAAATGTATTCCTGTTTGTAAAATGCTGAAACAGTTAAAAAAACACACAAAAATCGATAAATTATACATTTTTAAAAAAGTAAAGTTTAAAAGCAGTTTTAAGAAAAAAAGAAGCTATGTATGTGCTATGAAGCTGCTGATGTGTTTTCTCTCGAACACGATAACAATTTCATTTCAGATTGTGCGAGACTGTTTTGTGGATATCAACCCTGGGGTGTTAAATATTAATTAAATATAATTATTTTTCGTAGTGACTACCAAAAATATTGCACTACAAATATTTTGCACCATCTTCATTTTCAAAAAAGTATCGTTTAAACTATATTCACGATTTTATGGAATAAATATATTTTCTAT
Organism: Argiope trifasciata; assembly: GCA_026543055.1. Lineage (NCBI taxonomy): Eukaryota > Metazoa > Arthropoda > Arachnida > Araneae > Araneidae > Argiope > Argiope trifasciata. The sequence continues at coordinate 396,023 of JAPMOQ010037680.1, read as the reverse complement.
GTTGAATCCATTTTAAAAGAAAATACTTCAATCCCATTTTCCGACATGAAATTTGAGAATTCCGAAAGAATATGAAACGAATCACTGGATGCAATAAACAGTTTCTTTCATCACCATTCTGAAAGAACAGCAATTTTTGCAATTCTAAAAGAATACACACATCTAATACCTATAAATGAGTTTTTGTTCGTATTTTATGTACTGTTTTACCGTTCATCCTATTTCCATAAAAAATTGTAAAATTATTGATTGATTGCAAATAATATTATTTCTTCGGCGGCAGCAACGCACCAACTAGTATCTAATAAAAATTTCTTCTTTTGAGAATGAATTAGGAAACAATTCCCTAGAAAAAAGAATGGTTTATATTTACAAATTTTAAATTTAATTTCAATCATAATAAACCGAGAAACATATACTATTCTATTGATGAACAACTTACACGATTTATTCACGACGAGACAAGCCAAAAAGTGCCTTTGCCGAAATTCTCAGACTCCGCCATCTTTCTAAGATCTTTCAAAGGCGAAATATTCTCTGCAAATCTTTAAGCGTTCTAATTGAAAGGCGGCAATTAATTGGAATGCCGCGGCCCAGTTTGCTCGAAGCAGTTCGAAGTTCAGACCGCGCATTTGTTGCTTCGCTAAGTGGTACGCCCATTTTGCGAGGCTCCTGCTAAACTAACAATTTTGTAATGAAATCAAATCCGCATTGCGGTTTTCTCTATAAATTTATCATTTTATCATTTATAGATTAGAGATTCGTCTTGTCATTTTCAAGTTTGTTTTCATTGATCAAAAGCACTAAAAAATTTTGAAATGACCCGAAATTCCCATTTATTGTGCACTAGCTGGCACGTTGCTGCCGGCTAAAAAATATGAAGCGCAATGAATCCATAATTTGCCAATGATTAATCGAAATAGGATGAATGCTTCAAAAATATATAAAATACGATATAACACATATCATTTTTTATAAATTAGTTTTGTGTGCTCTTTTAGAATTGTAAAGTTTGGTGTTCTTTCAGAATGGTGATGAAAGAAACTATTTATGGTATCCCATGATTCGTTGCATATTCGTTCGGAAGTCTCAAATTTCATTTTAGGAAATGTGATTTTAGTATTTTCTTTTAAAATCCTTTAAACATAGAAAATATATGTATACCATAAAATCGTTGATATAGTTGAAAAGATAATTGTTTTCCCAAAATTTTCTCGCTTCATTCTTCATAAACCTCTGACAACGAATTGCTTGGTATTTGCGCGCAATAGCTACACGTAATATTAACCTTTCACTTGAATCTAGCATATTTACTGAATCTATTGCGTCTTTGGTGAGTTATTTGGAAATGAATCCTTTTTAAATAGATTATCCTACATTTTTTAAAATGTAAGACACTTGCACTCTCCCTATCAGCATCCCGTAGGTGTAAGCAATAAGTTGACCCAGTGTTATCGCCATCGGATGAATGGTTTAGGAAGGCATAAGAGACAGACAGACAAACATCCGTGTTTATTTATATTGACTAGCTGGTACCCGGCGCGTTTCAGTCGCAGAAGAAGTCATTTGGGAAATATCGTTTGAAATTTAAATTGTTTCATTAGGAATGATAGAAAGAATGACATTTATTTTCGTATCGGAAAGGAATACACTCATTGAAACTGAGTGATATGTAAAGGAGAAGCGTGAATAATATGAAGTCTAATTTTTTAAACTTTATTGTTCATGACTTTAGGGTTGGTAATATTTTTTTTGTTTTTGTTTTTCCATCTTCGACACAAAGAAATATGTACAATTCATAAGTATTCGAAGATCCAGCTCAATCGGATGAGCGGTGCGGCAGCGCATAAAAGACATTAAAAAAAACATTCATTTTTATTTATGTAGATTGCATGATTTTGCTATGCCAATACCCATCCCGGAAGTGCAAGTAAGAAGTATTTAAAGTTTTATCGCAATCGGATGAGCGTATAACAGAAATATAGACGAACATTCATTTTTATTCATATAGATTAATTCAAAGCAGAGTGATGACCCACTCATAGTCATAGAATCCTGAATAATGCCTGTTTAAATATTTTCATAAAAACAAAATTTTCACAAATCTTATGGGGAAAAAAAACAAAATTATAAAATTAATATTATTTCGCAATATTATATATATATATATATATATATATATATATATATATATATATATAGCCATTGCAAACATGTCTTTTTCAGAACTTAATCAACGACCTTACCCCTTATAAAACAAACTAGAACATGTGATCTTCTAAACAATTACTATCTTCTTAAAAATATATCTGAAGAGATGAGAACAATCAAGAAAATTTGACATAGTAAAGGAACATGATAGTCTATGGACAGAATTCTTAAGAAATAAAAAGAAAATTGTTATTGGTATTTGAAGTACGCTTTGGATGTTATTATAGATTTACATCTAAAGTTTCGCTTCTTCTTGCAACTGGATTTAATCTGCCAATAACGTGCAGGAAAAGTCGCATTCATGTCAGCTACCATAGGATTCCCTGGACTAAAAAGGGATATACAATAAAAAATGAAATCTGCGATAGGAAATTTCAAATAATCGCGTGAGAACATTCTTATTTTTATGTCATTATTTGTCTGAATTAATTTGTCATTAACCAGTTGGAAATGATTTGTAACAATCACATGACTTCTCTATGGGTCTTTGTCATTCTCTCTCTTTATATATATTGGTATATATATTAGAAAAAATTTACCCATAATTTTTTTAATATACTAAGTAATATATAATTTTTATTAAAATAATATTTTTGTAAAAACAAACTATTTTTTAATTTCTGAGATCATAAAACAGTTTCATAATCTTTGAACAGGAGTCAAATAATTTCAATGTTTCCCACTTTAGAATGAATAAAGTCATATTTCCCCACTGGGGGGAGTGGGGAAAGAAAATACTTTTATCGAAACTATTATTAGACGCCAGTGAAGTTTTCAAAACATATTATAAAAATTAAAAATTTTAAATTTCCTCCCAAAAGATTACATTTCATGAAAATAACAGTTACGATGTCATAAATCTACCTCAACTTTTAAAAACTCATCTGCTGTCAAAGAATCAGGCATAATTAAAAAGCAATACCAGTAAAAGCAGATCAACTTTTTAAAAACGCATCTGCCTTCAACCTAGCATACTTAATAATAACGCAATGCCTGCAAAACAGGTAAGAAAAAAGGTGTGCGGTTAAAGTATTCTAGCTAAGATTTAAATAAACTTACCGTCAGCTTTGAACTTGCTAACTAGTTTATGGAAGGAAAGCGACGACTTGCAACTCTACGAGGTCGAGAAGTTCCCTAGTGGATATCTTATGCGCGAACAGAATGTTCTAGAAACAACTCATTTTACAAAACAAAGAAAGGTCTAGAAGGAAAGAGAAACAATAACTAAGGAAATAAACTAAAAATCCATATGGTGTGTATAACAGAAAAACTAAACATCCTTGCTTTGCTATGGCAAGCATCAAACCCGCAAACTCTTTTTTCGATTACGTGCTTTAACCATTCGGCCACTGAGCACGTGGCAAACTTTCTTTATGCGGCAGTATGTTGATGAACTAGTTTGTGCTTGGCTTAACACGCATTGCCAAATTTACTTTAAATTAAAGTGTTAAAAAATTACTAATTAAGGAAAGTCTGCCAGCCATGTTGGATGGCAATACTAAAATCCAATAACGAACTAAGTAAACAAATATAGGTCATGATCCATCGGGCCAGTGCGAGGCAGAAGTTCGGAGCAAGCCAATGAATCCAGGAAGTGAGTCGCTCGTTTCCGTTGGCGGTCCAAGTTCATCACAGGCTATGAGTAATGCTTTTCGCCAACTGGTGAAACAAACAGTTATTTGTCGCCCGCTTGGCCACTGCAAATCTAAATTTATAATAATAAACATGACAGACTTCAAATTAGTGATCAGTGTTGTGGTGATTACATCAAAAAAAATCTTGTCTGAGTTGCTTGAGCAAAAGAAGGAATTCGTGTTTCCGATAATGACGCAGACTAAAAGGGCGGGTATATTTCAAACTCCATCCAACGTGGTAGAGAACGGGGAACGATTATCTATACTAATATTATGAATGTGAAAGTTTGGAAGGATGTTTATTACTCCATCATACCTGAACGGCTGAACGGAATGGGATGAAGTTTAGCACTAAGATAGATTAGAGTCCGGAATAAAACATTGGCTACTTTTTATTCCTGTTCATGGAGAGGTTCATTTTTTATTCATTCAGAACTCACTTTCGTGCCAAAAAGTGGAGACCAAATCCCACCAAAGATGAATAAGGTTCCGGGTCCCCCCCCCACAGAAATGAAGTTAGGTTTAGAAGAATTGTGGCCGATTACTTCAAATGATTCTGTTTATTTTCATTGTGTTTGATGTATGTGAAATCAAACGTTGTTAATAAATCGATCTTCCGGATTCATTCTAAAGTACTTTTAAATTGAAGAAAACCGAATAAAGGAAATAAAAAAATTCCACTCTTGCGTTACCCCAACTGGCTTAGGAAAGTTAGACTTGTGCGTTACGTCAGCTGACGTTGAAAGTTCGCTTGATTGCTGACAACTGTGTTTTCATTTAAATTAAAAGTTTAAAAATTATCTATATAATTTTGTAATAGCTATTTCCATCTCGATCTATAAACAAAATAGATTTGCCAGGACTTGATTTGCCGTTTCGTTTTATTTTGGGTATACAAGGTAAATAAATTGTTTTTACGTTAGTTGAGTGTTTTTGATATTAAATTGTCTTTATGTTATATATTTTTCGTATATGCTTATCCCTTTAAATGCGTCGTTTTTAGATTAGGTTTAATTTTATGGTTTGTCTTGATTTGATAGTTTATCGTACACATACATCAACATTTCCAAGCGAACAGAGTCGAGGATAATGGCTAGTGTATAATAATGAAATGGATATTTATCAGCGGCAACAAAAATTATTCAACTCTTCACCCATCAAGGGACTTTATTGGCCTTTTTTTTTCACGCAAATCACTGTTTCTGCGTATTTTACGAGCAATTTCTTGAGAAAGAAATCTGTCATTCGCTTGTTTCGAAAACGATTAATAGACTTCTGTCATCGTTAAGATAACAGATCAAGTGAAGGCACTCCCGGCATTTCGAGGCGAGAGTAAATAGGAGGGGAAAAAATCCCTCAATAAAAGGGAAAAATTATTCCATTTGTTCGGCCGAACTCGTATTTACTTTTCCCCATACTTTTTCGCCGGCAGGAATCCGAAACCGACAATTGAGATCAAATAATACCGAGATTTCTTTCCGGCAACTTCCATAGGGAATGGTGGTGGGGGGCAGAGGCGGAAAACTGAAGAAACGCCTCACTTCTTTGTTTGGAGATCTTAGAAACTTATGTATCGGTCCATTTTGAGGGAAAGAGTTTTGATTTTCGTCGAAAACCCAACTTTTTTTCTGAAAGAAGGAAACAAAGAAGTAGTTCTCAGTTTCTACACTTTTCCTTTTTTCGTTTCACTCCTGTATCCATTTATTTTTTGGCGATAATGTTGGATATATCCTATAACTTTATTGTTAAATAAAGTATTAGTGGGTCGTTATTGAAACAGATGTAGAAAGTAATAAATGTATAGACAACTATAGAAGAAATTATATATCAGGGGTTATATATGTGTGTGTAAATTTTTCAAAGCAGAATGTATTTATGTAGCAGGGTGTGTGTATTAAATCCAAGGAAAAATTCTTCATTGGTTCTTGTTTATTTTCACTGTCACGCATTTTATTTCACGCACTGTCACATATGAAGAAGGAAAAAAACGTAATGCAATATTGAAAAAAGCTGCTAACAAGAGCGGATAAGGTAAACACAAAAATATTTTTAATATTTAATATATTTGAAGTATATAAAAAGCCTACAACAACGAGCGCACGAAATAATACTTTTGGCCACTAACGGAGAGTGAGCGAGGTGCCTGCTTGCACCCGTTTCACACCAACACCGGATATGATTGTTGACAAAAAAAAATCTCAAGGGCACTCTTCCAACATTGCAAACGTATTATGGGTTGGAGCATATTGCGCCATCTATGTTCAGTATTCTTTTATGCATATGAATAAGTATTCAAAGAATAAACAACATACAAATAAAACAATTAAAACAAAAATTATGAATAATTAAATCACATAAACAGGAGCTGTTTCGAAGACAGTGAAGATACTTTATTTTCTTGAATTCGTTATATTTCATCACGGAGAAGCTGGTGTGTTTATGAACAAGCAGAAACAACGTGCATACACACACACACACAACATAACAACAAAGAGCTGAATGAGGGAAAGCTCTTGAACATTTCATCCCTGCTCTTATATAACACGATTCTGAGAAGGAAAATATTTGTTTTCCGCCCTAATACCGTGATATTTAGACAGGGATTTTCTCCCAAACCAGGAGAGGGATCTTTTAAAAGAAATTCTGTCAAGTCACTCGGAGTGTGGGAAAGCAAGACTTTTAGACGATTCAGCAATTCCACAAAGCTACTGTTGAATGATTTATATAAATAAAATGGAATTTAATCAGGAAATAAGCGAATATTCTGGATTTAGTTTAGTTTAGTTATATATTCGTCCCGTTTTGAAGCAACACTGGGGCTATTTGGGGACAGACCTCGTCATTTTGAATCTCAGTCAGATGACGAGGACGACACCTGAATTGGCACCCTTTTCTTCACACCATAGATTTGACCTGTCTGGTTTAACGTGCAACATACCCCTTCGCACGATGGTTCTTTGTTCAAATCGGGCCTCGAACCTGCAACCCTGTGGCTCCAAAGCCAAGATCATGCCGTCTATGTAGAGAAAACAGAGCGCATTGAGAAATTGTAAATTATTTTTATTACTTCATTGTTCAGGGTATCTTGATTCCGGTAAATCAATTTTCTGGAGTACGGCATTGAATTTATTCATATTTATTTATGAACACGATAGATGAAAAATGCTCTTCTCCTATATCGTATATCCTCGTCAGAGAATATCGTATATCATCGTTAAATTAAATATATAAAATTTTAGACTACACTAAATCCGCCATGTTTAAAATTCAATTAAAAATCTTTTTATTTCTTGCCAAATAAAAATATTACATCCATATCAAAACATCGCATTTATATATGTACGTGTAGCCTCTTTCTACGATGAAACCCCTAAATATTTTCGTCTGATTAATAACTCTATTGCAAAATCAATATTAAAAAAAGTTTAATTGATAGTATTTGTTCAATTTAAAATTGATTAAAAGTTATAAAGTTAATCGGTATCCGAAAAAATTTTTTTTCAACCGCTTGGCTGATAATCCCGAGTTATCTTGTTTTCGAATATATTGTGGTTAACTATTATCCCGAGAAAACTCGAGCGAAGCAAAATTCTTCAGCAAGATTTCTTCTATCACGGTTTTACTCGGCCTGGTGGAAAAGAAAGGAAATATTTAGCTTTGATTGGCAGTTTGCCAAGTTTTGATGGTTTTTGTGGTTCTTTTGCCGGTATTAGTTACGTGTTTCCCCCATTGTATTGTATATGTCTGCTTCTGGATTAGTAGTGTATAAAGAAGGATAGTTGCATTGAAAAAAGTAAAACAATGGCGATGATGCAAGATAGCGAAAGGGAATATTTTTTAGATAGTTATTCCTGATACTGAAACAAAAAAATCAAATCCAACGAAACAGTGTTACTCTGTGCTGCAGTAAAAAATATTCAAGACGCAAACCAGTAAGAAAAGAGACTAGATACCAGTGTACAGAGGGTCAAGTATCACTTTGTGTTATGCCTTGTTTCGAAAACTATCATACAAAGACGTATGACGTATGATACAAAGACGTCACAGCCGCCCGAGATAAATAGGTATAACATATTAAAATTAAATGCTTTTGCAATCATAAAAATTAAATTTAAAACCTACATTTTTTACAAGCTATATTTTAAACCTTATTTCCTTATGTTTAATAATATTTTTTTTAAAAAATAAGATGAATATTTGCAATTTTTTTTTTAAATTTGTAAGGGAAGTGGTTAAAGTCCTACAAAACCAATTTCAACATGGGAAGCGAGTGCCTTCGTTCTAATTCAAAGAGATATTTTGTATGCTCTTTGATTCTTTCAATTCTTATGAACCAGAACTATGCGCACATTTTCGAAATCTCTACTCATTGCCAAAGAATGATAAATACATTTCAGACCAATTATTCGTGAAATTGCTGAAAATGAAAGGCTTTCGTATGGCCGCACCACGTGACATTTTTACAGCTATCGATCCAGATTAGTGCCGCTATTGCTTTCATTAATCTTCATTTGGACAAGAAATCTGTAAAAAACGAGACTGCTTTTTTTTAAAAAAAATAAAGGAATAAGGCCTGATTTTTTTTTCATATTTTGCAGTCGTATCGTGGGAGCTAATGGGATTTTAAAGACATAACAAATCGATGAAAAACGGTTATTTTTGTAATTCAGTTATGCAGTCGTGACTGTTTGCGTTTGGAATAAAGTTAAATGAGAAAAAAAGCGAGTGAAATTAATATCTCCTAATTTACATATGCAGGGGGAATATTTAACTTCTTTTGTAAATTGAGTTAGATGCAATTTTGAAGATGATTCTGGGTGTTGAAATATGGCTAGAATTTCAGTGCGGAAATTTTCAACAGTTAACTTCCAAAGATAATTCAAATCTCAATTACAAAAAATGCGATAAATTTTTGTTAAATATTCAGTATTGTCCATTTAGAACTAAAAATAACCAGCGCATGTGCTTGATGAGAAGAAAATACGTAAAAGGCTCGCTAGCGTAGTAGCTCACTAACACGAAACGTACCAATTCATTACTACTGTTACCTAAAAGGCATTTCTTAGTCTGATAAATATCAAGTTTCACGTTTTATATCTTGTCAAGTACAAAGATGTGAATATGGCTCAAAAAAGATTTCCTAAATATATGCCGGCACCATGGCTTAGACGCTCAGATCATGGTCCGCTTGATCTGAGCGTTCTGGGCTCGAGTCCCGGCTTGGACATGGTTGTTTTTCTTTTGTTCCATCTATGAGATGTATGTATGTGCCCTCCTGTACAAAGGGATTCTGCAAGCGAATGAGATGCGTGAGTTGCAAAGTTGTACTCTTGACCCTAAGTGGCACTACTTAAACAAGAGATTCACCCAATCGGCTTAAGTCGCTCTTTTTGTAACAGCGGGCTTGTCCAATGGTGAGTGGTTTTATCGGTGTCAAATTAGTCTGAAAGTATTTAAATACATCATTTTATTCTTCTAAAAACATAATTAACTATTTACAGCTTTTGCCAACTGAGCAACAGAAATATTCAATATATTGGGTTGTTCGGAAAGTCATTTCGTTTTTTTTTTTTGTCAAAATGAAAAGAAATTTTCGTTTAATGAATAAATTATTTATTAAATTATAAAATTGCCATTCTGGTCTAATACCTTTTGCCATATTTTTGGTAGTAACATGATTACACGCTCATAAAAGTTTTGGTCTTTGCTGTAAAAAAAACTGATCGAGGTGGTTTTTGGCCTCCTCATTTGAAGGAAAAATTTTGCAAATCAGTTCTGGTACTGATGTACTGTTAACACATCTTCTCCACACATATTGGCTAATTTATTTCTGGCTTGACAGCATTTTTACCTTTTATATAGCAACAAAGGTAAAAATGACGAAAATGCTGTTTATTGCTCTCCATATTTAAAAGGGCACCATCCAAAAACTACTGCGAAGAATCAGCTGCACTTTTTCACACTCAAGCCTTGCTATATCAGCTCTTAAAACATAAAATGATTTTGCGGTTTAAGTATGAAATTGGGTGCGAAAAATACAATTAAATCCTCTGTCGGGAAAAAATGAAATTACTTTCCGAACAACCTAATATTATCGTTTCCTACATCCTCCCTACCCTGGTCAACCTCGAGGGGTATGACCAGAGATACAGGGTGGGTTACCCACAGTTTGCATTATCTTAACTTTCCATGACGTCCCTGGTGTAAGTCCATCACTCTGACCTTTTTCTTCTTGGACGGACGTCTTCTCGAAAGAGCACGACATTGCCAACGCGAAAGTGAACGAGATTGTCCTGTTTACGAACTTTATGAAAAGATCGCAGTTGAAGCGAATATTCATTTGGCTATTTTTTTCCCCAAAAACAATCAAGTAAGCCCTGCTTCAGCTTGTAAATTCTCTTGAGTCATTATCCGGGAGGGATGCAATAGCAGTTAGATTTCGTCCTATCAAGGAATGAGCTGGTGTGAAAGCTGTCTTCTTTTTTTAAATCTCATTAACATCCGAGTTGGCGATATTATGCTTCTGCAAGAAGAAGTCCCACCACGGCACATGTGGAAGAAGATCAGAGTGACGGATTTCAGTCAGGGACGTGAAGGGAAGATAATATCCTGTGAACTGCGGGTTAATGGTTGAAAGGTAACCCACCCTGTACCATCTTCTTGAGGTTGACCAGGGTGGGGAGGATGTAGGAAACGAGACTATATTGAATATTCCTGCGCTTTTTCCCTCTTCGTATACTAATGGTCGGCTGTTGAGAGCGGCTTCTATTCCAAAAAGAACAATAGTCAGACTTTCTTACTCTAAAAGTGCTTTACCGAGTAACTTTCATAGACATTGTTTGATAAATCCTATCAGGCATTCCCACCATCCTCCACACTAAACCGCTCTTGGGATGATAGATTTCCAAGTTATACCACTTTGGGCATAGTATTGTTAAATCGTAGCTGATGGGACAAATCTTGCTACCAAATAAGGATGAATTCCTTATTTTTGCATGAAAAGTAGTAGCATTGTCATTATAGATTGTGTGTGGCAGTTTTCTGAGGTCAATAAAGTGTTGAAGATATAGGTTTGATTTGATTTGATTTAGTGGAGTTTTATTGCGCAAAAACCAGTTTTAAATTATGCTGCGCAAAACATATGGTATGAATTAAAACCTTTCATTTCTGAACTCATATTTAATATTTTATCAATTGTCATGACTTGTCAGAGTATGCAGTAAGAAAACTTCAAAAAATTGAACCATTTTAAATTAAATGGTAAAAAACACTTATTTTTAGGAAAGTTAAAAGAGGTGAATGATTGACTCTGTGACGAATGTCTTTTAAATTAATAGAAGAGGACCGAAAGCATTGGATGCGTTCAGAAGTAAATTGTGAACAATCAATCAGAATGTGTTGAACTGATAATTGGCATTGGCATACTGAGCATTAAGGGGCGAGTTCTCCCAACAACGAATGCCTGCGCGTGAGGCGAGTGTGACCTATCCTTAATCGAGTAAGAGTTGTATCATGCTTTCTCTTAGATATGCTGGGACAATGATCAATAATGTTTTTAATTGAAAGAAGTTTATTTGTATTCCTGACATCCCATTCACTCTGCCATTTTCAGCTGAAGATATAGGAGAAATGTGTCAATGCTAAGATCTGACACTAGCTCAATGTACAATGCACGTGTTGTTGCACAAGTGAATAGGCTTATTTCTGAAAGGGGAAATCTCAGAAACGTTACCAACTTAGCAACAGATATAGTTAATATAGTCTCGTTTCCTACAAATGACAACTGCCATAAAAAACGACAATAACCCAAATTCACTCATTGAAGCAATTCCATGCAGTGGGTTTCTTTGGAAATGGACGCCATTTTACGCTATTGATAAACTCAACTATGCACTATTCTCAAACTCAACTCAGTATAAACTCAACTATTATAAGACTAATCTGCTTATTCCGAAAGGTGATATTTATGAAATCGTGTTCATCAAATAAGAAACACTATTTCATAAGTTTTTCTCAATTCTTGATAGATGCAAGATTTCATTTGTTTTTAATTAATGACGCTCATAATATTTATTGCGACATTCTGGATAATTCCTTGATAATCTTTGAAACTATGCACAGCTAGTGGTATAACTTCGAAATGTAATAAGTAACACAAACTGCGTTGCGCAGAGGAAAGAAACCTTTATGGATCAACATGCCATTTTTTTTCTCAAGAAATGTCTAATGAGGTATAGATGTGCCGTTGAATAATTTTGATTTCTGATTATTAGGAAAGTAATAATATTAAAAACTCAAAACTTTTTATTTACGACGAAAAAATATATTTTATACTGTGCAGTAGTAGATGTTTCATTATCCGCGTCATTCAAATGAAAGTAACATGAGTGTGACTTCTGTTGTTGCAGATTTAGATGACAAATCACTTGCATTGGGATTGTAAAATGTTCGGAATTCACGGTGAAATGCAGTCATCTGCCAAACGGTTTCTGAGCGAGTCTTTCATGCTATTCATCTCTGAAAAGGGCTCGTAGGTTTAAGTGATAATATACTTGAGATATCTGACTACATTAAAAACACCGATTATTGATCCTATCGGAAATGTTTTTAATTGTTATTTCTTATAGTTCTGGCTTTCCTCTTTCTAAAACAGTTTATCTTTTCTGGAAAAAGTAAGGCCTCGCCTATCAGCCAGGGTCACCTATTTCTTCAGCTGAAATCTGTTTTTCACTTCTATTTCCTCAGAACATTCATGCTCATAAAAATTCTCCACCGTTCACATGATGCTGAAACTTAATGGAAAGGGTCAATAAATATGAGATGAAAATATACACCACGAATAATAGGTTCCCAAACCCCGAACCTAAGCCGGGTACAGGTGTTTCTTTTTTAAAAATTGGAAATTTTTCTTCCTATTTAAAAAAAAAAAAAAGAAATGGTATACTGAAATGTCATGAAAAGTTTCCCGAAACTCATTATTTTCAAACCTTACGGAACTATCTCCCGTTTCTAGAGGCTAACTGATCTCCGAGTCCATCCTAAAACACACCCCTATTCCTCGCCATAGACAATATCAAAAAGAAGAGAGCCAGGAATAATGAGCATCGGAGCTTTTATTCCATTACCGTCTTTATTCTGCCCGTACCTCCTGGAAGGAGGGGGTGGAGGTCGACGAGGGAGAAATCGGCGGGCGCCGTTCATCGGAGTGATCACTCCCCGCACGTTCCCGGCATGCATCGTCGAGATAAGTTTACGAAATCATATCACACTTCCCCCCCCCCCCCCCCCAAGATCAGGCTGATTGCCGATGAACAGAACTTCTGACATGTTCTTCTCCATTCGTCTCCGGCGAAACCGGAGTCCCCCAACAAGTTTCCTCGATAAAGCCGATAAGCCCCGAGCTTAAGGGACGCGGTTTTGTTTTCGGAAGGATGCGCGGGAGGAAGTGATCATTAGAAGCAGAGACTTTCGGCCAAGCGGGGGCAGAAAACTTCTTTCAGGCGTGCCGAGAATGTGACAACATCTGAATCGAAATTTAGAGGGCAAAAAAAAAAAAAAAAAATTAAAGTTTGGTAACCCATTTTTTTTAAATTCCTACAATTAATTTACAAACTCCCAATACACACACATATATATATATGTGTGTGTGTGTGTGTGTGTGCAGGAGGACATTATTGTAAGTAGATTGCAGTTCGAAGACCTTGAAGGAGACTTTACATTTTAAAGTTCGCTTTATTCTTCCACCGGAGGCAGGCAGCAAGTATATTTACAACCAGCGCGGGCAATGAATGAAGTAAATAACGTTGTGCTGAATCAGGAATAAAAGAATATTTTTTGAATAAAGTTACTATGGGCTAAATTAAGATGAATCTTTAGAAATTTGAATTTAAATTAAACGTGAAAATATCATTACACACAAACACATGTATATATATAATTGCAAATTTTCATTCGCTAAAAACTATTTTTTATTCTCCCTTTCAAGTGTACAAATACAATTTTTTTAACTTGTAGTGAATGACAATTGACGTTAATACAGTTCCCCCCCCAAATATTAATGAATTAATTAAAAATTTTCAGTCATTTCTATTTGGTCGCCAAGGGCTGAGAGGACTGACTGACACCCCATCGTAAATAATATTAAAAATATATAAATGACGTAAGAAAAGAAGTAGGAATTGAATTAAATTTTTATATATATCTTACTTGTTATAGTAGTAAATAGTATGCATTCTTGAATGGCAGGTCTATGATGTATCATAAATTAAGATTCACACCCCAAACGAAACAGAATGATAGGAAAGAAGACAAAATTTGATGGGAAAAAAATCTCTACCGTTTGATTTTCTCTTATGCTGTTTTAACACAATATATCTTAATACTATCAGGCAGAATTTTACTTCAGCGGAAATTTATGTGTTTGAACTCGGGACACCTTCAATGGGCCCCGAAAGTTCCATTGTCAGTCAGCTTCATTCGTCACACGCAGAGGCTATAAAGCCTTAATGTGTGGGTTAAAGCGGCTGACTTATTTTACAGACATGAATGCCGCAAGCCCAACTTTTCTATAAATGTTGCAGATTCAACACTAACTTTTATACAACGACCAGTGTTATTAAAGATTAGCCATATCTGTGGCAGTTTTTAACCCTCTCACTTTCTGTTCTTGAAAAGATGGATAATTTATTGAATATTTAACATAATGGGTAGTTTAAGCCGTTTTAATATTAATAATTATATATGTAAATACGTCGTTTCTATGCTTTTAACCCTTAACTGGAGATGAAAATTTAGGACATCATTGTGGAGGTGCTGTCTATGAGACCGCATTTTCTTTTGTCTTTCTATGAGGTCACATTTTTCACTCGAATCAAATTTCGCTTCATTCAAGTTTAGATCTGTTGTTGTTTTCAATGCCCCTTGTCATTGGCAAACCCGCTGATCGCTGTCAGTGATTTTAAGCCAAAATATGCGTAACTTGTTTTTCAGTAGCGCCAATTAGGATCAAGAGTAAGACTTGGCTATTTCATGCTTCACATTCGCTTACACAGCCCCTTTTTACAGGGAGGCACATTCACACTACTCACAGATAGAATTCAGAATAACAACCATGACCGAACCGGGACGTCCAGAACAGTAGGAAGACAAGCTACCCCTATGCCAGGATGCCAGCAAATTCAGCTTTAATTTAGTTTTATTGACATCCAGTTGTAAAGCAGCACTAGGGCTATTTTGTGACAAATCTCGTCATTTTGAACCGCTCTCAGATGACGTGGACGAAGCTCTCACCCCCTCTCCACATCACATCAGCGGGACGACGTTAGGCCCGACATTTTCATCATGCAAGAGACCCCCTCACAGGACGGTTCTTCGGGGGAATCATGGCTCGAAACTGAAAGAATCAGAGACCTTACCACCACGACCCCCCATACCTTTCAGGCATCGAAAGAAAAACTGTTTAGTTTAGAACATGATATTTACAGTTTTATACAACAGTTTTTATTTTACCATGCAACGGATTACCTTACAAGGTGGTTCTTTGGTGGGATCGGATCTCGAACCTGAAACCCTACATTTCACAAGCCGAGTCCTTACAATCAGGCCACCGCGACCCCGAAAAAAATACAGTTTCAAAACGGCTGGGAAAGTTCTGTTGCAACGAGAAAAACAGGAAATGTGAAAAAATGTTGGAAAAATATTTTCCCCGTTTTTTATAATCTATGCAAACGTTTCTTATTTTAAAAATAATATTATATGAAAACCCTGTATTTTTAGCCATAAAGTAAAAAAGCCCTCATAAATATTAACGCATATATTTTTGAATCTTGTTTTCTAACAATGGGTGGGAATCACTTGTTTTCTCACCAAATGATTCATGAACCAATATCAAAATAATACAATGAAATGTTTTTAAACGGCCATTAAGTTGAATTAACACATTAAAAAGGGCTACTTTTTTTCTTCTAAATGAATAAACAAACTTTATAACTGTCTTGAAAGAAGACCATTTGCAAAACAAAAAGAATATTTACGATTTATTTAAAGTGTTCATTCCTTTACCAAATTGGAGTAAAATAACACCGCCCAATTTCTTCTCAAAGTTCTTTATTGCATCTCGTGGCGAATTTCCGCGCGCCGTTTTAAAGATGGCCGTTCATTAACTCTTCAACGGTTTGGTTCGCAGGTTGATTTCGAGCAACGACTCCGGAGGGAACAATGGAATTCTTTCGACCAGAAAAGAAACTTTTCCCCTCTCTTTTCGTGCCTCCAGAGGCTCAAAGTTGTGAACAATTATTGCTCCTTTTTGAACTTTTAACCATTACCGCACAGATTCAACTCGAGAGCTTACAGTTATGATTTGCGTTTTACTAACATTTCAATGAGGATTTTTTGACTCGACCTTATTCGCTTGGCACAAAGTATTGACAAATTAGCTGAATGATGTCTCCGGATATAACATTAAGAATCTTGTTTCAAAGAAATGAAAATATTTATAAATCTGTACAGGATTTGACAGTTTTCAAATATACGATAATGGTTTCGGAGCCCTTAAAGAAATATATTGTTACAAACCTGCAATTTTGCTTTCGAGTCATTATAAGAAAGAGTGATTTACAGTAATTTGTGCTGGATGCCACCTCAATGATCCCCAGGGTTTGGCAATAAACTTGGCAGTCATTTTGCGAGTTGGTGATGAATTTTTGCGCAAAAAAATGGATATTTTTTAAACTTCGAGAAATTTGTTGATCCGTCCATCAGGAACCGAAATACGTTCAGATATGCGCTGATTAGCCCAGAAGCTTCCAGCCCCGACTCCGAGAGATCTTAAATTGTTCTTGATGAATTGAAGCTCGAGAAGTGGGTCGGCAGCTAGGAGATCGGCAGATCAAATAAATGAAGGCCATCCAGAGAGACCGTAGAGCAGAGCTCTGAGGATTCCTTCTGTTGAATTCCATCTGACCTCTTTGTGTGCTGTGTTACTTCCGAATTTCTACATATTGACTACTATCTGCCGTAAAGTACTGCTGTGGGCTGTCCTGTGTATTCGTCTCCACTACATATACTTATTGTCTTTGTGCTGTCCTGTAAATAAACGTCGTAGCTGTCTGTATTTCGAAAGGAGGGCCCGTTTTTTTTTATCTCACACCAAACAATCCAACGGAGGTTAATTTCAGTTACCGTATTAAAATTTCGATTAATCGGAAGGTCTGTTCATACATAGAGAAACTGTGTAGGTTTGTCCTTCGCTGTCCTCGCCTACATAGAGAAATTATGTATCTGAATTTTGAAATGACACTTTTAAGAAGCAGAAATGTAGCGATTTACAAATACATGCTCCACAAATGATCCAGATTTAATCAGAACACGAAACTGCTTTCTGTGTATTTGCGATTAAAGAGACCATTATAAAAATAGATCTCGCCGACATGCAAACCTTACCCTTAAACTTGGATAACTTTATGCCAATCGGTCTGTGGTACAGTGGTGCCCTGGTGGTAAGGCTTCGGAACTGGAGGGTTTCAAGTTCAAGACTCGATTCCTCCGAAGAACCACAGTGTAAACGGGTCTGGTGCACGTTAAATCTGTCGGGGCCAAACGTCCTCCCTTTGGTGTGGTGTGGGATGCCAGCTCAGGTGACGTTCTCGTCATGTGACTACGGCTCAAAGTAACGAGGTCTGTATAAAAATAGCTCTAGTTTTCCTTCGAAACAGGACTTTAATACAGCTGAACTAAACTAATCTTTTATGTCATTAAGAGCAACAATATTCTAACCACCGTGTAAGCAGGCCTAGTGCACGGTAAATCCGTCTGGGCCAATCGTCCTCCCTTTTGGTGTGGTGTGCAAGTTTGGTGAGGGAGATGCCAGCTTATGTGTCATTGTTTCATGCGGTTCCAAACGATGAGGTCCGTCCTCAAACAGCCCTAGTGTTGCTTCAAAACAGGATGTTAATATAACTGAACTAAACTAATGCCAAACGATCTGTTCTTTACAAAAACAAAGCATAACTCGCACGCTTACACTGCTCAAATTTCATATATCAAATAATTAGAATACATTAATGATAAGAATATCTGATTTACTACATCATGTTTCAAAATGCAGTGGACATTTTTATTCTGCTCCTTAAATTAAAAATATAAATTTCTTCGAAGGAAAAAAAATTCCACTGTTATGAGCTTATGAAAATGTATAACATAAATTTAATTTTAGTTTTGGATGCTTTAAAACTCTCTTCAATTACAATAACAACCGAAAAGTGTCAACTTACATAATAGAAACCTCTGTTATAAAAATGCCTTTGAATGTGATTGCGTTTTAAAAATAAGAAGAAAAAAAAAAAGAAATTTTTCGCTTTACGTACAGCTGCATGAAATTACTATTTATTTTATGCATAATTAATTTTTCCGCCGAAATGTATCAGCCTATTACTGAAAAGATCCAGCGTGTTAATCTCATCATTAAGGAAAGGATTTGAGCCTTTCTGCGTGAGGCTTAGCATTTTTATTCTTAACTAGCTGGTAACTGGCGCGTTGCTGCCGCCGAAAAAAAATTATATGAAGTGCCATTAATCAATCCTTTGGCACTGTTTTATCGAAATAGGATGAACGGTACGACAGTATATAAAATACGTACAAATATTCATTTTTATATATTAGATTTGTGCATTCTTTTAGAATTGGTGTTGAAAGAATCTATTGATTGGATCTCATGACTCGTTCAATATTCGTACAGAATCCTCAAATTTAAATTTAGAAAATGGGATTGAAATATTTTCCTTTAAGATGGATTAAACATGGAAAATATATTTATATCATGAAATCTTTAATATAGTTGTAAAAGATAATTTCGGATACTAAAATTTTGCAAAATTATTTATACTGTAATATTTTCGGAAGTTACTGCAAAAAAAAACAATTTTTTTTTAAGATTTTTTTTATTTTTTTGAAACCTACAGGATTGGTACCTCTAACACTTTCCCGCACACTCTCTAATAAAACTATTACCTCAGAGAATGACTTACGTAGCATTCACGTGCAATAATTACGAAATATGAACATCTAGCTTGAATTTAACATCTTTACTGAATCCGTTGTGTCTCCTTGGCGTGTTGTTTGGTGGTCAATCCATGGTTAATAGTTGCCGTCAATGGGTCCAAAAATATTTTTATACTTTAGATGACTGTATTATGCCTCTAACCATTTCGTAACTGCAAGTAATAAGTAGTCAAAGTTTTGTTGGAATCGGATGAGCGGCCGCGCATACGGGACAAACGTTCATTTTTATTTATAGAGATATGCACATAATTTTTTTGCCCCTGAGAGGGACCGATTTGTTCGCAGAATAAAGGAAAATTCTATTATACGCGCGAAAAAAATTTGTATTGTGGCATTTTTCTAATACACAAAGTGTTTATACATCTTTAGAATTATTTCAAGAACATTTAATGAATGTTTAAAACCTCAAGACTATTTTTCAAATACATGATCTGATGCATTTGAACTAAAAAAATTCCATGACAAAAGGGGTCCCCGGCGCCGCAGAAGAAATAAACTCGGGAACATCGTTTGGACTTTAGAATAGTTATCTCGTTTCATTAGGGAGGATAGGAAGAGTGATGTTTATATTCTCGTCGGCAATGAATCCATTCATCGAAATGGAAGGATACATAAAGGAGAAGCAGGATTTATTCTATTTTTATCATTCTTTTCTACAAACAAATATTGAGTTTTATGTGTATTAGAATTGTTTATTCTTTAAGAATCGTGAAGCTTGGTGTTCTTTCAGAAAGGTAATGAAAGAAACTATTTAGTGTATCACGTGACTCGTTTCATATTCGTTCGTAATGCTCGAGTTTGATTTTAGGAAATGAGATTAAAATACTTTCTTTCAAAACTGATTAAACACAGAAAACATATTTATACCATAAAATCTTTAATATAGTTGAAATAATTTTTAGAAATCTAACAGGGTGCAAAACTATTTGTACTCTAATATTTCCAGAATACACTGCAAAAAATGTCATAGTTAAAATTTCAATCTTATGGGATGGGTTCTCCTAACCTTTTCTCGTATATTCTCGTTGTTGCCTCAGAGAGCGACTTGCATAAAATTTACGAAAAATAGCTATGAAATATTAACCTTCATCTTGAGTTTAGTATCATTACAATATCTGTTGCATTTCCTTGGAGGGTTAATAATCCTTTGTTAATAGAAGTGGCAAATAGATCCGATATTATTTTTTATACATTACATAATTTTAATATGCCTATAAGCATTCCGTAACTGCAGGTAATAAGTATTCAAAGTTTTATCGCTATCGGTTGAAAGGTTTAGGAAGGTATAACAGACATGCGGATAAACATTCATTTTATTTATATAGATGCTGATTTCAATCTATTGTTTAAATGCTGCCAGCTTATGTGCTAAATCATTAGCGTTTTGCCAAAAAAAATTTACCTACAATATAGAAACAAAATTTATTTCCACTTAAAAGTTTTAAATTTGTATTGAGAATGCCAAATTTGAAATATCGTGTACGAAGCTGAAACACAACTTCTTCGCTGAAACGAAACTTGTAATTACCCATTGATATCCACACGGATGGAGTGTTTTCAAACCCGGACTCACGAAGCCTAAATCGAAAAGAAACGAGAGCAGAAAATCGAAAAGCGTGTGCTTCGAAACTTTTATAAAATGGGAATCCGTGGAAGCAGGAAATAAGAAAAAGGAATTGGAAAAAGAAGGAATTTGTGAAAAAGATCTAAATGGGAATTCAATCAGTCGCACCGAAAAACAGGAACACTTTCTCGACTTTTCCTGTTTGTCTTCAGGTATCGAGAGAGAGCTGGCTGTCTTTTCACAAAGAGATTTTTTTTCAATTATAATGAAAATCTTTGCGGATACCAGAATGTATCGCTGCCATTTTATACGTAGAAAATGAATTCATTTAGTTTAGTTGGTTTGTATTTTCCCATGCCTAAAATATACATAAAGAAAACAAATTCAAAAATTGTAACTTCAGATTTTCACAAATATCCAGGTTTTAGGTAAACCACGTTCACACACACACACACACACACACACACACACACACACAC
>JAPMOQ010037680.1:332219-374395 GCA_026543055.1 Argiope trifasciata | reverse complement strand
GCATTTCATTCGCACGCCAAACGTAAGATTCTTCGCCAATCATTGCTCGCGTTAATGCGCTTTCCCGCAACTTCGCCAAATGCTTGTGATTTCTATTTGGCACCGCGAAAAGCGAGTTGTCTCCTCCGTCACTCAATCACACAAATATTTTAGAGCTTAGATATTTGTTTCGAAAAATTTAGGCACGCAGCGCACCGGAATAGTCTCTCTGGAAGAGCTGACATTCGAATCGCATGAATCATTCATCTGCACTGTGACATTAAATTGTTATAAAAACCGGATTGAGAACTGTTTGATTCGGATTGAAATACGATGCAAATATTTATAAAAGCAAAATTTAAGAGTTTATTGTAAAAAGATGTCTAGCTCCAATTAAGGGAGTTTGGAGTTACATCTACTATCATGTTGTAAAATAAAAACTTGTTCCTTCGATGCCAGAAAGATTTGGGGGACGTGGTGGCCTGGTAGCAAGGTCTCCTTTTTGCTCTTTAAATTTGTCGGCCCAAACGTCCTCTCGCTGGTGTGGTGTGGAGAGAGGGGTGCCAACTCAGGTGTTGTCCTCGTCATCTCACCACTGTTCAAAATGACTTAGGTCCGTCCCAAAACAGCCCCAGTGTTGCTTTACAACGGGACGTTAAAATAACTAAACTAAGCCAGAAAGATATAGCTCCAGTCGATAACTCAAGCGATGGAGCTGTTTGTCTTATTAGTTTGTTGCAATACAGAGTTAACTCCTGATACTATTGTCGGTTTTATGCAATCGAATAACTGGAGCTACATTATTTTTGCAGCAAACACTTCAATCAGCTATCTATTTACCATCAAAAGGAAATGATATGTAATAAAATATATTTAGTTTTAAGAATAACCAATTTAAAACGAGTAAATTCAAATAAATAGATATATTTATATACAAATACAAATAGCTTTTGAGGTTTGCCACAGAATTGAGCATGTACATCAAAATAAAATACAGAAAATTCTGGGTGGTAAATTTAAACCTCTCTACAAATTTACTCTAAAATCTAAAATTGTTTGAAAATGAGATATTTCATTCATTTTTTTATCTATATTATATAGCATGTTAATTTTACAACGAGAAGAAGAAAATATATATTATTTAGTGTTGCTGAATATGTTCTCGTGAAAATATTTTTTCGCACAACAAATTGTTTTTCCCCTTGTGGGGAATATAAATGGAGCTACCTCTTTTCTGTAGAAAACCCTTCAATTGTTTTCTTATTTCATCATGACACTTGATTAACTCAAGAAATCACACGATGCCAATCGGCATTCGCAAAAATCGAAAAATTATATCTACAACTAGCTATTACCCACGACTCTCTTTGTGTGGAAATTTTGATGTATATGTATGAAAAACTATCAAACAATGACAAATAAAAAAAATTAAACCTAACCTGGAAACGATTCATCTAAAAATATGTGCATACACGAAAGCATATAACTAACATAAATACAGTAAAGTTCCTGCCTCTCCCTCCACGTGTATTCTTAGCTTCAAGATGGCTGCTGCCGCGTTTAATTCATTACCTTGTGGCAATATCTGAATCCACTCTCATCTTGTTGATCATCTATTCTCGTAGTGCGCTTTGTATCGAAATAAGTACACGAACAAATCATATTCTTGATTATTGTATTAGTTTTATATTTACAAAATATATACATAAAAAACATTCGACGATATTAATACCGTTCATGGCGAACGACACGACCTTCCTGCAGCGTCTCTCGTTTTTATCTCCCCTGTCGTTCGTTATCTCCTGGTCCCTTTTAGTAGCGTCTCACCCCCTCGGACAGCACGTGACCTTTGTCCGGACAGGTTTGTACCTTCGTTTTTGAGAGTTGAGGAGCGGGAGCCTTACAAATACAATTGAATAACAAAAACACATAACTAACGTACAAACAATTCATTTACATTGTATACCCAAAATAAAACAAAACAGCCAATCAAGTCCGGTCAAATCCATTTTATTTCTTGATCGAGATGAAGATAGCTACGACATTATTTTGCACATCATTTTTAACTTTTTAATTTAAATGCAAAAACACAGTAGATGTCACAACAATCACGCGCGAACTTTCAATGCCAGTTTGAGTGACACACGTGTCTGACTTTCCTACGCCAGTTGCGGTAATGCAATGCAGATTAGAATTTTTTTTATTTCTTTTATTCCGTTTTCTTTTTCATTGAAAAGCACTTCAGAATGAATCTGTAAAATCAATTCATTAACAACGTTTGATTTTAAATACATCCAACACAAAGAAAATAAATAGAATCTTTTGAAATAATTGGTCGAAATTCCCCTAATCTTAACCTCAACTCTGTTGTCAAAAAACTCCGGAGCCTTACTCCTCTTTGGCGGTATTTGGCCTCAGCATTTTTTCTCTAAAGTTAATTTGAATGAATAAAAAATGAACCACTCAATGAACCGGAATTGAAAGTAAATATTCTATTCATGATTATAATCTACCTTTGTGCTACACTTATCCCAGCTGTTCTGACGAGATGGAGTTACAAACATCCATCCAAACTTTCACATTTATAATATTAGTAGAGATGTACCTAGCCATGAAGGGTGCAAAGTGTAATCTAAGAAAGAAGAACTACAGAAAATTAATTAAATTAACTTTAAACAGCAATTAAACACGAATGAAGTATTGTATTTTGCTCGTAGTCAGAATAGTTTGCTACTTTCTGATTAGGGTGTATTTTTGTTTTAGACTTGTTTGTCTCAAGAGACTGAAAACGGAAATCAAAATTTTACACAAAACTATAATTACAGTCACTAAATAACATATTTACGTTATAGCATATTGAAACTGGCTGAAATTACTCGTCTGTCTCTTCTTGCTTTCTCTGCCTACTCACTTCTTCGCACAACGGGACAACTCCTCAGTTCAGGAAAGCCCCGTTCTCGACGATGACACAGGCTTCGTCAGAATATGCCACATAACAGTCCTCCGTTCAGGATTCTTTAGTTCAAGACCTCTTTATTTAGGTCTACTCCTTTTCCGGTAGATTCCACTAAGCTGGATTTCCTTATGTAGTGACGGAAGGAGGGGCTAAAC
The DNA here is from genome assembly GCA_026543055.1 of Argiope trifasciata. Taxonomy (NCBI): domain Eukaryota; kingdom Metazoa; phylum Arthropoda; class Arachnida; order Araneae; family Araneidae; genus Argiope; species Argiope trifasciata. Next base: position 371,305 of record JAPMOQ010037680.1, on the reverse strand, counting down.
TTTCTGGTCCAATTAGGAGCATTCTGGATGTATCTCGGCTTCTAATGGGGGGATCGGGAAAATTCTCGAAGTTCCAGGTACTATCCATTTTGTCACCAAATTCACCAAGTTTGTCTCCTAGCCCTGGGACCTCTGACCTCACACCTATTCACTGTTTAATACAGATTACTGTAAATCTCTCTTCCTTATGATGACAGTATCAAAGCGAGAAAGCAAAACTACACGTTCATAACAATATTTACGTTATAACAGATTGACATATTTACGCTATTACGTTTCCCATTTTTGGAACTTATAGGCTTTTCAAAGTACAGACCGATTGATTGTCAAATCCTTGTTGTTACTTGTTAAAAATTTGATACTTGGTATCAACACTGCAGGGGTTTAATTCGCATCCGGAATTTTAATGCGAATTTAACTCATATTCGAGCAATCGGACCGACAGACGTCCACTGACTGGAGTTTGCTCAAAACTTGATTTGGCGTTTAGATCGTATAATGCACTTCATCTATCTGGCTAGAATTTCTAAATTATGTCGCCGACAGGCAGAAAATATTGCCTAATGATTTGCCTAAAATGTGCCTATCGAGCTGAAAGAGTTCTAAAATATGAAGATTGTGAATATCTTAAGCTCTGTTTCTTTTAAAGTATAAGACTAGGTTATAAAAGCTGGTTATCGGCCACATTGGGGATTTTTTTTTAAATTTTTTTTCTTGTAGTTCAAACTTTCCTATTTCCAAAACAGACTATCTTTTTCAGAAAAATGGAGGCCTGACCTATCATCCAGGGTCACATTTTTTCAGCTAAAATGTGTCTTTCACTTCCATTTTTTCAAACTTTTAATTTTCATAAACACTCTCCACCGTTCACATGATATATCAAAAACTAATAGAGGTAAGCATTTCAGCATGTGTTTTTGATAATATGGGCATTAAATGAACCAAAACTTTTAGTGTTGGTGAAATACTTTTCATTTACAGGTGTTTTTAGAAAAAATTAGTTGTGAATTTATGGAAAAAATGCATATATACGTCTATTTTTACCGATCACTTCTTTGCATCTCAAGCCTTTTCTTTTATTTTGGTTCCTTTCATTCATCGTTATATTCTATAACTGGTGTGCAAAAAAAATAGGATTGCTGCATTTCAATTTTGTGTAGAGTGTGAACCCTATTTGTTTAAATTTCATTAAAATTTACTGCTAATTTTCCTGTTTCTCAAAATATTTCTATTTTCAATATTTTCTGGAATTTATTGTTTTTTACATTATAATGGACAATACATCTAAAAACCGTAGTTTTAAATAGTTTTTAAAAATCCAATTTTTCAAAAATTTTCTTTTGCACGCAGTCGGATACCTTAATGAAAATTAGTATATCTTTAAAAAAGTTTCCAATTCTTTAACAGAACAAAATTTGAGTTGATATAGCTGGAATGTCAATCCTTGTCGCTAAGGAAATTTAAAAATCATGATAGTTCTTCAAGCTCCAATTTCAACGGTGCTTGCAAGCAGCTTATTCATTGAAAAATGAAACACGTTAAGCGTACAGGCCGCGATTGTTGACAATTGTGTTTTCATTTAAATAAAAAGTTAAAAAATGATGCGTATAATACTGTTGTAGCCATCTCCATCTCGATCCATAAATAAAATGGATTTGACTTGATGTTAAAGAAACATGGACTTGATCTGCTATTTTGTTTTATTTCAGGTGCACTCTGTAAATAAATTGTTTTAAGGTTAATTGTGTACTTTAAAACTGGTTAAGTTGTATTTTTATGCTATATATTTTTCGTATCTGCTTATAGTTGTAAGTGCATTGGTTTTAGGATAGGTTCAATCTTTTTGATTTGTTATTATCTGATAGTTTTTCGAAATTAGAAAATGCAGTTCTAATCTTTCGAAAAGCAATAATGAAGCTCGGGCTGTGAGAGTCGCTAGAAATAGAGAGTCGAATCCTCAAGCAGAATTGAGAAGAAGGAAGGAAGCCGAGTGATAGGCTACATCTAGATCAGCCGGAACGCCGTAATCGGTATTGGAACACCGAAATTCATCGCCTTATACACACACATCAAAATTTCCACGAAGTCTCGTGAAAAAGCTAGTTATTACATAAATGCTTTTGGTGTTTTATCACGTGAAGTCTTTGTTGCCGCGAGTTCATCAAATGTATGTGATATAATAAGTAATGCAAATCAAAAAAATTGATTATTCAGAATACACAGTAGCAAAAATTTGTTTTTGACACAACCATAATGCTCCTCGTTGTAAGGATGTTATAGATTTCCAATAGATGCGGATAGAGAACTAGGAGAGGAAAACCAAGTTTCAAAGAAGAAAAAAAAGTTATAAAAACTGTAATGAGAAAAAAACACAACCAAAGCAAAGAACAGAAGAAAACAAACATAACTAGCAACAAAATATCGAAAATTAGAAATAGTGAAAAAATAAAATCCTTTTGAAGATTTGGATTTTAAAAAATTTCAGATGATATAAAATGTCCGATGTAAATGAATTAAAATCTATACTAATATTAAAAATGTGAAAGTTTGAATGTTTGGATGGATGGATGTTTGTTACTGAATCACACCAGAGCGGCTGAATGGAATGGTATGAAATTTAGCACAGAGATAGATTAGAGTCAGGAATGCAACATAAACTACTTTTTACTCCGGTTCATTGAGTGGCTCATTTTTTATTCTTTAAAAACTATCTTTCACGCCAAAAGGCTGAGGCCCAATTCCACCAAAGATTATTAATGCACCAGTTTTTTTTCCCGAACGTAATCCGGTTGGGATTAGCAGAATTTCGATCGATTATTTCAAACGAATCTATTAATTTTTCTTTGTTTTTGATGTATTTAAAATCAAATGTTGTGAATGAGTCGATCTTTCGGATTCATTTTGAAGATACTTGGGCAGAAATAAAAAGAGAGAGAGAAAGAGAGCAACACACACACACAAGCAATAATACTAAAAATAAATGCTATGTTCAAACTCAACAATAACTAAAAATGAATGTATGGAAGTAGATTCCTACTCTTGGGAATAGTGTTCATAAAATCTGAACACATCTTGGTTTTCTTCGAGATGACGAATCATTATTTGAATCTTCTTCCTGAATCCTTTGGAAGAGGGAACGCTGCGGAACCAAACTCGTTTTAGTTCGGATGTAAGCATGGTCATGTGGATGGAAGAAGTCGGCATGTATGTTACATATGGATTGGCGTGGTATCAAGGTTTCTGCAAAGGCTTGATGCATTAGGGATCAGATTGAACTGTACTCATCAGCAATGAATGTAATATTTAGCAATGAATGTAAAAAATATCATAATCGCTCAAAAGTTCGAACCAAATTAATCATTTTATAGAAATAAGGATTAAAATGAAGGCAAAGACTGAAAAAAAATGGTACCAGATAAACTTTTACCAGAAGAAATCACACAGAGAATAAAATCTTATCAATCGTTATTTCCCTTCATTTTATTTGCATAGCAGGAGACAATGATACATAAGATTCTTTAAAAACGGTTCGCTCATCATCTCATCATTTCCCCCTCGTTTCGTTATTATTCATCTCCATAATTTCCCACCAAAGAAGAATGACTATCCATAACCCGTAATTAAATAATCCATATAATCGCGTTCAGAAATGTTTCACAAACAAACAACAGGAAATGAACGTTCCTCAAATTGATGTCGAATAAAGCCTCAAACCACATTCGAAACACCAAAGATTACAAGGTTAGAAAAATGCCCCCTCGTTTTTTCCTCGCAGCTTTTATAATGCAACTGCTCTCATTGCGCTCGAATTAACTTATTACCTATTTAATGAAATCCCCACGAAAGGGAATAAATACTGAGGAAAATCTCCCCTCGAGCGAAAAGTAGGGCGAAAGAAGACGGAGGAAAAGAAGGGCCATTTCCTCCTTCGGAAAATATGAGGGGCGTCAGAGTGGATATTGTTTCGCTTCCTTCGTTCATCTGCCCGGCGGGGATTATAAATTGAGCCCCCGCTAATGAAGGCGGTGATTTACATTTCGACACCTTTTGGGGTTCTTTCGGCTCAACCGAACGGGGCTGCTTTGGAGTTTTGTTTTTTGTTTTGGATTCGGGACCACAATTTTGTTTCTTTAATATGTTTCGTTTAAAGTAGTAAACGTTGGAATATTTCTCGTATAAATGTTTTGAAGGTGAGAGCGGTGAGGGAGGAATGGCGACGTAGTGCAACCTTATTTGGACAAAAATGCCCTGGGCCCAAAAATTGTGAGCTCCTACGTTTCTTCGTTTATTAATATAATAATTTAATTTGCTGTAATTGGCACAGGTAAAAGTGGGTGGAATTCTGTGCACTCAAAATTATTCTGAACGAACACCCACCAAGTTTTACAATTCTGAAAGAGTACACAAGTCTAATACATAAAAAGGAATATTTGTTTGTTCGTATTTTATATACTGTCGTACCGTTCATCCTATTTCGATAAAACATTGCCAAGTTATGGATTGATAGCACTTTATTTCGGCAGCAGCTGCGCGCCGGATACCGGCTAGTTATACTTATATTAAAAACTACTCCATCCTTAAATTTTAACAAAGGAAGATATTCACGTCACCCATGATTTGTTGACACTAAGAGAATGGGTGAAATTTCAGGGCGATACAATGTATTGTTAGAAATGAGGCAAAAATATTTTTTGGTACTTTTCCTTTATCCAGGTTCAGCGAGAAATCGAAAAAACGTAGAATTCCCTCAAATTTCCACCTTTTTTGTTATTCGTTCTTCTTGACAAGTTGGCGAGCATTTGGCTCACATTGACAACATTTGATTCCGGATAACAGAAAAGTACTTATTTTTTTAACTGTCAATATTGAGGAAACGTAATCAAAAAGCAAAAGTCATCAGACTCCCTTGTTGCAACAACAGACTCACGCTCGCCATAATGCTTGGCGCTAAAAATCATTCGTCTCTTCACTAACTCACGGGTGGGGGAGTACTGTGGTGACATGTTAATAAGACAGTAACAGCCACTAAACATCGGTGATCCTTTTTGTATAGGGGATATTTTACGCGCCTGCAAATAGATAGCGCCTGCGTTGCAAGTTCGATCCTTGACTAAAATTAATCTCCACATTGGCGCGATACCACAATAAAAACAGCGACAGAGATATAAAAGAAACAGAAAGTTAGATAATTATCTCTTGGTGGACGTTAGAAATCTAAAAGTTAAATATTGACTGAAACATCTTACCGCATAATTTGCGAACGTGAAACGTCTTTTTCGAAAGGAGTATTAGTGGCATCTGACTGAATATTACTTGAGTTGGCGATAAATAGCTCGATAGATGGCGCTGATTTAGAATGATGTTTTAATTATCGTCCTCTGGAAAATGATATAAACTTTGACATTTCGAGCTACTAAACAAATGATGTCAAAACAAAATAGTTCCGCGGGAAATCCTACATGAAGTCAGTTGTATCAATAAAAAAACCATGAAATATTTGGAAATGCAGCAGTGGCCTGTTCATTAAGATACATCATGTGGTGGACTGCGCTCATTAGAGTTATGATTAGCAATGTAAATAATTCTCCTAATCGCTCAAAAATTCGAAGTAAATTTATTACTTTATAGAAATACTGATTAAATTGAAGGCAAAGACTGAAAAAACTGCACCAGATAAACTTTGACCCGAAGAAATCGCACATATACAGAGAATAAAATTTTACGAATCGTTATTTCCTTTCCCTTAATTATATTTGCATACAATGATACATAAGATTCTTTAAAAACGATTAGCTCATCATTTCTCCCACGTTTCATTATTATTCATTTCTAATATTTCACACCAAAGAAGAATTACTATCAATAACTCGTAATTAAATAATCCATATAATCGCGTCAAGAAATGTTTCGCAAACAAACAACGGGAAATGAATGTTCCTCAAATTGATGTCGAATTACGCCAGACACCACATTCGAAACACCGAAAATTTAAGGTTAGAAAAATTCCCCATCGTTTTTTTCCCGCGGCTTATACAATGCGGCATAATCTGGCAAGTGCTGTAATTGCGCTCGAGTTAACTTATTACCTATTTAATGAAATCCCCACGAGGGGGAAAACTTGGTAAAATCTCCCATCGAGTGAAAAGTAGGGCGAAAGAAGGAGGAAAAGAAGGGCTATTTCCTCCTTCGGTGTGCCCGGAAAATATGAAGGGTGAAAAAGTGGATATTGTTTCGCTCCCTTCCTCGGGCGTTCATCTGCCCGGCGAGGATTATAAATGAAGCCCCCGCTATTGAAGACGGTGATTCAGAAAGCAATTGATTAACCCTCACTTAAAAAATTCATTCAAAAACTCTCAACTAATTTCTTTAACAATCTAAATAATATCGATAACGAAGCAATTAAAGACATCCCCACATATAATCCTAATCCTAAAATCAAACGTCCCAGGAACATCCTCCTCTAATCCACTAATACTAAACTTCACCTAACAATGTAAACAATAACAAAATAATGATTGACACATCACTAAATCCCTCTGCAAAGATGAAAATATCGCTAAGTCCCATGTCACTCTCGGCAGCTTACCCCCTCACCTACCCATCCTGAAACAACCAATAGTAACTCGACTCACTCTGTCACAACCAATAGTAAAGCTAGCTTCACCACACATTTTTTCCATGTAACTTAACAGCTCATGTCAAAAATATTAATAGCCAAGCCTTTACAGTCATTTTCAATAAGGGGATAGTCCTATTCCAAGGACGGGAGCCCCGATAAGCTTGCCATCGAAGTCGAAGTCGAAGACGGTGATTTGCATTTCGACACCTTTTCGGGTTCTTTTGGCTCAACCACTCGGGGCTGCTTTGGAGTTTTGTTTTATTTTTGGATTCGGAGTTGAAAATATATTTCGTTTAAAGTATGGAACGTTGTAATATTTCTCGTATAAATATTTTAAGGTGATAGCGGTGAAGGATGAATGGCGACGTAGTGCATCTTTATTTTGGCAAAAATGCCCTGAGCTCATAAACTGGGAGTTCCTACATTTCTTCGGTTTATTAATATAATAATTTTACTTACTGTAATTGGCATTTTTAAAAGTGGGTGCAATTCTGTGTATTCAAAATTATTCTGAAAGAACACCCATCAACTTTTACAATTCTGAAAGGGTACAGAATTCTAATGTATAAAAATGAATATTTGTTCGTTCGTATTTTATATAAAAATACGTATTTTAAATACAAATTATCAAAAATTATCATTTTAACTTTATGACCAACTTTATGGTAAAAATATGTTTTCTATTTTTAATAAATTTTTAAAGAAAATATTTTAATCCCATTTTTAAAATGAAAGTTGACAATTCCGAACGAATATGAAACGACTCACGAGATACAGTAAATACTTTCTTTCATTGGAATCTCGGCGGTGGTCCATCGAGTAGACCTAACTTGAGAGGTCTTGAACTGAGTAGTCCTGAACGGAAGATTGCTGTGTGGCATATTCTGGCGGAGCCTGTATCGCCGCCCGTTTTGTCGTTTTCGGGAACGGAGCTGTCCTGAACTGAGGAGTCATCCCGTTGTGCGAAGTAGTGTGTCGAAACGAAGGCAAGAAGATCCAGAGAAGTCGTTTCAGCCTGTTCTGGAGAGACCTACGCAAGTGCAGACAGAATCCCTTAGTGATTCCTTCGCCTACCGAATCCTGACTGAGCGCTTTGTGAGGTGGACTTTGTCACTACGGAATTTCTGCTTGTGGACTACTGCTGTTTCTGTGGGCTACTGTCTGCAGTAAAGAACTGCTGAGTGCTGCCCTGTGTGTTCGTCTCGGCTGTATATAGCTGTCTTCTGTTCATAGTTGTGCTGTAAATATTTGTCGTATCTGTGCAGCCCTGTAAATAAACTTAATCATACACACCCACTATATAGGTAAACGAACCCGATGGATTAGTATAAGGATTGGAAATTCTTAACAATAGGAAACATTTTTAAATAACTAATTCGTCTATCACCCAAAATTATATCCAGCTCTGCCATCCATCGCTCTCAGACACGTACTTCGTGAATTAAATCCCAGAAATAGTCATAACAGTCTCCACCCTTATATTGATTGCTCCTCAGCATTCCGGAATGTGTTTCTTTTCACACATTAACACTTTCGTAACAATTCCGTCTTTACTTCTGCCCTTTATTTTGCATTCCAAAGAATCAGAAAAAAAAACACAAGGGCGTTATTTTACAGATCGAATACAGAATTACTTTCATATAAATTTAAGTGGTAATGATATGGCAAAAATATATTTGAGGATGCCTCTTTTGCGAAATTGGCGGTTTTTGTTTAGCTTCATGCCTGTTCGTGCGGTATGCCGTGCAATCAGGAATGGCTGCCAAAACATAATGACATTTGTTTGACCGCGATCAAAACTAGGCGAGAATCTAGGGACAACCTCAAATATAGACTAACCAATGATATTTCTAAGAATATTGAATATTCATTGATCCATAAATTATAGAAAGAAATAGCACGTAAAATTTCTCTGCATATAAAATTTTAAAGAGATTTCCTGCATGGTGTTAGCTTAGGAAACAAAAATATATTTTTTATATAAATTTAGAACAGAACATAAACATTTCAACACTATCCATTTCACATATTCTCCAAGAGATGAGCATTTTTCTGTTGATTCCATTGAGTTATAAAATAAAAATAAATACAAGCAGTGCTTAATTGAAGCTCTGAAGCATTTTTCAATGTAACAATTTTGTAACAAACCCTTGAGTAAAGGGATAAATTCTCGGTTAAAAAAAATGAAATTTTACTTTTAAAGCAAAAAAACAGCAGCAGCCTGGCAACCATTTATTTCCCCCTAGCTGGCCGAACTGCGATTTTCTGTTAGTTTCCCGCTCCATTGAACGCCTCATTGCCAAGAAAGGACTCTATAAATCTCCTCTTTCTCACTACCTGCACCTACAACCCTTCCTATAGAAAAAACAGACAAACAAACAAAAAAAACAAAGCATTTACCCCAAATGTATAGAGTGGAACATATAAAAAGTCGAAAAGCATTGTGGTGATTTTAAGATTTACCTGAGAAGAAAACAGTTATTAGTCTTGCAGGAATTTAGTTGTACTAAATGTTAACAATTAGTTATTCATGCTGTATTGAAGTCAGTTTCATTACTTTATTTTAACGTCAAGTTGTAAAGTAACACTAGGGCTATTTTGGGAAGGTCCTCGTCTTTTTGAACCATGGACAGATGACACCTGAGCTGGCATCCCCCATTCCACACCATTTCAGCGAGAAAACGTTAGACCTGACATTTTTAAGGACGGTTTTCACAGGAAGGTTCTTCGGTGGATTCATGCATCGAACCTAAAACACTCCGTTTCCGAAGTAGAGACCTTACCACCAGGCTACCACGAACCCATGTCTTTCTGGCATCGGAAGCACAAGTTTTAATTTTACAACATGATAGTAGATATGATCACATGTTACAACATGATAGTAGGTATGATAACATGTTTCAACATGATAGTAGATATGATAACATGTTTCAACATGATAGTAGATATAACATGTTACAACATGATAGATTAGTAGGAGGACATTTGGTCTGACAGATTTAACATGCAAGAGACCCAATAACACAGCGGTTCTTCTTTGGAATCGAGTCCCGAGCTTGAAACCCTCCGGTTCCAAAGCTGAGACCTTACCACCAGGCCACCGTGGCCCCACTTATATATAAGAGCAAAATAAGTACGTTTCATTTTCTCAATAATCAACAGAAGATAACATACTTTCTTTTAATGTCGGGTCCTGAACACAGGATTCAGAAAGCTTGGGCAATTGACATCCCAATTAGCACCACTTGAAAAGTTTGTTGCTGTTTCTTATCGTCCCTTTCCAGCGACTTAAGACGATAGGACGTCTCTTCTTCTAGGGCCAAGAGTACGACTTTGTCACCCATTCGCTTGCCCAACCAAACCTTCTTACACGACGGTTCTTCGGTGGAATCGAGTTTCGAACCTGAAAACCACCGATTCCGCAGCCGAGACCTTACCTCCAGGCCACCGGGGTCCCATGCTCTATTGAAAAATGCATGGCTGTAAAATAAAACATAAATTAGCACCACAAGAGAGATGCATTTCTCTAGAACAGCACTCCTGAAGATATTTAGCGAAGGTGTTGTCTGGAATTGTGCCAATGTGTGTAGGTTGAATTCCTCCAAGGATCGAACCTGCGATGTTTGGGTTTGAAGTCCAGTCACTTATCCATTCGACAAAAACGATCGCTCATGTTTGGTGGCTGTTATTGGCTTATTAATATGTCACCACGGATATTCCTTAAATGTTAACAGAACCAGTGGAAGTGATCTCTACAAAACTCCTCCTCTAATGAAGACCTAGAATTGCTTTGGCGTGATATAATTTCGAAATATTAACTTTTGATCTGAATATAGCATTTATGTTGAACCTGTCGTGTGATCCTTGGAGATTTGATTTTGGCGATTAATCCCTGATAGGCAGTTAATAGCACCCGAAAATATAATTTGTACTTAAAACATTGACTGAACAAACGAGACAACTCGTCGATTGCATTCTTTTCTAGGACCCAACCATCTATGTTGTGAGATGACACCTTCTCTTCTACAGTTAAAAGATAACGAAGAAAGGATCATTTAATTAGATAGATGGTCCTGACAAAGGTAGTAGCAGTGAACGTGTGTCTTTTAGGTGTTCGTACTATAGATGTTCATTCTGTGTACCGAACTTTATCCACCTAGATCTCTCCGTTTTATAGCTATCGAATTAACGTATATTCTAACAGTTCGAGTGACTTCACCTAAATGGATTTCTTTCAAAATTTGATAAAAATCTACAAATGTTTTCTAAATCCAAATAGTTTAAAACATTTTTTAGCTATCTTTATCGTAGACTGAGAAACGGATAGATAAATATCCAAAAATATGTTTTTCAAACTCAGGGAATCATGAAGATTGGAGGTCCGTCAACTAATTAGTTTTGAATTCTTTTGACGATTACAATACCCTCTTTATATTTTAGTGCCGGAAAAATAAAAATTAAACTTGAATGATTATTGCGAGAAAAGTGTATTTTTCATGGGCAGCAATCCAAAGTTTGTTAAAAAAGAATGCATTATAAATAATTAATTATATTAATATTAATGTGTCTGGGTATTTTTTCGGAATGGAATGCATTGCCCAATTTTACATATGTTCATGAGTAAAGAATTGTTTCGTAAGGGTCTGGAACGAATCAAGCTAAGCGTGGACTTACTATTTATCAAAACATGTACAGCACTTTTACAGATTCTGTCTCAATTTACAGATGTACAATTTAGTAATATATTTACGCCCGTAATGTCATAACTTAACTTTTAGCATTTTTAAGCAATACTTTTCATAATGGACATGAAGAGATAAACGAACAGCCATAGATAAATTTTGTGGAAAACCTGATTCCATATTTCTAAAAATTTGAGATACTTTTCCATTATTCGAAATCAAATGTCGCCAATGTGAACCAAACTCGAGCTAAGTCGCCAAGCTGTGCAAATGACAAAACAAAACAAAGAGAGCACATGGCACCATATTTTTTTAAATTCTACAATATTTGGGCTATTTCTCGTCTGCGCCCTGTTAACGGAAAAGTACCAAATTTGGTGTGAAAAACAAATTTCGATTTTAATTTAGTTGTCCATTTTCATCTTTAAATAACCTTCCAGTGGGTGCGGCTGTCATACCAACACGAAAGGTTGGGCGTATTTTCCGCATACGTTATAGTAAATTGAAAATTTTTAAAAGTGTAACTATTACAATTATATTGTAAATAGCTTAGGATTAATAACTACAATTCTTTAAACATTTTTTACTTAAAAGGAAGCAGAAACAATATAAACATAAATGGCAATAACAATATAAAATGACCACAGGCTAACTGAATTGATTTAAAAATAATATAAATGAAATGGTCGATATTTTCTCAGAACAATTTCCATATAAAATATAGAAGTGCAAAAATACAGAATTAATGTATAAAAAGGAAAAAGTAATTGAAAGTTAGATATGAAAAAGAAGAAAATGGTTTCATTGCTATTTCATTGCAGCATTACCATTTGAGCAAATGTGTTCAGTGTGCTCCAAACATATAAATTTGTCAAATCTTCCACTTCTTCAATAAATCGTGATTCTAGTCCATTTCTCATTTTGGCAGACTTTTTTCCCTGACGTTGCATCTTCCACTTCTTCAATACATAGTTCAGCTTTTGTCTTTAACACCTTTCATTTTAGCTCACTTTTTAGAGATGTTGGTGCTTTGTTTCAACAATTTTCTTCGTAAGTGCATTTGCCAGCTGTCTCCAGTCTAAAACAATACGGATTTATTTGTAAAATCATACAAAATCAGATGTGACAAAGATGTGAAAGTTCGCACGTATCTCTAAAATACAAATATCTTATCGGAAGAGACAAACTTAAGTCACAAACTTACGGCAACAACTGAAAGTAGGCAGGCTTTCCTAGTGCCACCAGATCTAAAGTTATGTCACGAAATTCATCCCTAGTGTATCTCTCACATACGCGCGCCCGCTGGAAGGATAATGAACAAATAAAAATATCTAAAACTATGTTTAGTAGATTCATTAGATGTGATCAAGTTGAATATTCTTATGGTTGCAATAATGTCTTTGATCATGTGCACAGAGAAAAAAGGAAAATTCCAACCCCGGAAATTTAAGGTGGGGAGATTTTGGAATCTATATAGCGGGGGTCGGTACAGGGTAATCAACTCAAGGAGTCATTTAATGTCTTTGTTTTTTCTTATGGCACTTGCCAGGGACAAGCCCGCTGTTACGAAGACAACTATTTAATCCGATAGCTAGTGTTTTTTGTTTTAGCAGCGCCAAATAGAGCCAAGAATACGACTTTGTCACCCATGCATCATTCATTCGATTTCACAACCGATTTTTACAGGAGGGGGGGGTGGGGTATTCACACATCTCGCAGATAGAACGAAGAAAGAATAACCACCATGCTCAGAACACAGAACAGAATAACACCGAACGGGATCTGGCTGTGTTGGAGAATATAATATTTTTTTAACACAGTAGGACAATTTTACGCACAAGAATGTAATGGATTAGATTTGTTACTCATTTTCAACGTTACTTTTACCTCATATGGGATAGCATTTTTCTCTGACTATTTGTGATATGTTACAGTTTCTTTAAAAAGTTCATCACAGATGACACCAAGAAAATTTTAATAACAAAGAAGGGATTTTTTCTTTCTTTATTGACAGTGTTTTAGAAAAAAAAATATTAAGAATATTGTGAGTGTCCTGTTATATATATATATATATATATATATAATTATATATAATTATATTTTCCATAGAATATTTCCATCAACCATTAAGCCAATTTTGAACAAATTTTTGCCTAATAGGTTATCTCAAGACTAAAACATATAAAACAAAATAAAGAAAAAAATTCATTATCATTAAGCTAAAATAAATTGAATCGCTTTCTAAAGTTTGGGCTGTTTAAAATAGCATTTAGTAAATATACTGTCACATTCAAAGTTCAACTTGATAAAAAAAAAAACGTTGTGCAGTTGGAAAATAAATGTTGTTTTAAATATAGTTTAATATAATTTGTCTTATGGTATTTGAATTAAAACTTAAAAAGAAAATCATTCAGTAATTTTAATTTATGGAAGCAATTAAAAAAATCAGGGCTACTTTTTCAATTATAGAGATGCGACTGAGTGGTGATATCTTAATAATCTAGTAACAGCCGCTAGACATTAGCGATCGCTTTTGCCGAATCGATAAATTACGCGACTTCAAATCCAAACATCACAGGTTCATTCTTTGTCGGAATTCAACCTACACATTGGCGCTATTCTTCCAATACCACAGCCACATTGGAAACTATGAACGGTCAAACAGATATCATGGCGCCACCTACCCGCAACAAACGCAACCAAAGCAAAGTCGTCAGACTCACTTGACGCAGCAGCGACTCTCTTATCACGCCATGACGCTTGGCAGTATGAAATCGTTCGTCTCTACAGACTCACTGGTAGGAGAATATTATAGTGACATCTTAATAAACCAGTATCAACCGCTAGACACTAGCGATCGCTTTTGTCGAATGGTTAACCAACTGGACTTCAAACCAAAACATCACAGGTTCGATTCTTGGCGGAATTCAATATACATTAGCCAGGATTCCGCCAACGACATCGCCACAACTGTAGAGAATCAACGCATATGAAACGATGAAGTTGCGTCACAGTGTCTGGACGCATCGAAAATATTAAACCGTTTTATTCTCCGAAGCATATCAAACTATTTTCTATGAACAGATGTGAAAGGAATTGAAGATAAAACCAATCATTATTTTGGTTTCATGGTTTCATTGAGCATTTTGAATAATATGGTTTGAAAAGTCATATTTCTTTAGCAAAATTTATAATGGAATTCGTTATCATCCAGTGAAAAATTCCTTACTAGTGGAAAGATTCAGCTCCCTTACCCTAAAAAAACTCAGATGACCACTATAACTTTCCTTGACTCCCCCACTGAATAATTGGCATGATTCCTCCCGCTGGTGTCGTGTGATGTGGAGAGGGAGTTGTCTGCTCAGATGTCTCCTTCGTCCTCTGACCACGGTCCAAAACGACTCGATCCGTCCTCAAATAGCCCAACTGTTGCTTTACAACGGGGTGTTGAAATAACGAAACTTAACTAAACCGCCCAGGTGAAGTCGTCGTGTGCCCTTTCACAGTGTTAAGTACCTCCAAACTGCCAGATTTGGGGGGGGGGACGATTCACCCATATTCCGGTCCTCCGGCCAATGAGTGGAGACCAGATAAAGAATTTATCTGGTCCAGATTAAGAACAGCAGACCAGATAAATAATGTATTTAGACCGTGCTTTTCAGTAAATCCAAGGAACGAAATCGTATCTCCAAAAGGGAAATGTACGACCCCTCTTCGAACTTAAATCTTTAGGTTCCATTATGAAGGGTCAGCTAAGAGGGTGGATTAACAGCGGACATTTCCAACGATGGTCTGGAGACCATTGAAGTTTTTTTCTGAGCGGCCGTTGGGTAGCAAGGAACCCAAATACAGCAATGTTCAAAGTAGGGGTGGAGTTTTGAGGAAAAATAAAGTGCGAGATTTTTCGGTACAAGAGGAGACGTGTGGTAGACACGAGGAGTCCTTCCGTGGAGAAGCTTCGTGGGATGTTTTCTTCTGAATAAAGTCCCACCCAAATAAAATTAAGAGACTGTTGTTGTCGTTTCCAATGGCACTTGTCATTGGCAAGCCCGCTTATCGCATTTTAAGCCGAAAGGAGCGTTCCACAAGGGCAATTTCAGCAGGGCCAATTTCAACTAGAGCCAAGAGAGATACTTCATGCTTCACATTCGCTTGCACAGCCCCTTTTTAAAGGGGCGGCGCCTTCACACTACTCACAGATAGAACACAGAATAACAACCATGCCCGAACCCGGGACGCCCAGATCACCTAAGCCAGGACGCCGGCCTACCTCTGTAGTAGCCTATACGATATCAGCCTCATAGCCGTTTCTCCAAACCGCGGAATTTCTCTTGTTTAAAATGTCAACTGTGTTGTGAATATTACCATTTCATTCAATGTAGATAAGAACGAGTTTTTTTTTATTTACATAAGTTTTTAAATAAAGAGATTGTCATTCTTCTTATTTAATCAAGTCATAATGTCTATGTTAAGTTGTTGAGTTTCATTGCAGCTAACATAAAGCGTATTAACACAAAAGTTTTGAACTTCTGCGCAATATAATAAGTGTTAACTTCTGAATGAGGGATTGAAAAAGTATTTTCCTCGTCGATGCATTCTTTATTGGCATTGTGCCATCACTGCTGGTCAATCACGAAGGATTCATTTCTTCTTTATGTATTATATTAGGCTGGGGAGCGCTAATGATTTTGAACATCAGCTTTTATGTTAATCAGACATTCGGTTAAAGGAAAATTTTTTTCCATAAATTCTTTTATAAAATTTTTCTCATGTTCTTTTCTAATGCCTTGAAATATGATTAAATTAAACGCGTACTGTTTCCATCCTTCTCATTCGAATAAAAACTGCTTGGTTGCCAGATCAGTTTAGAAGTTTGGACTTTGGGATAGAATTGAGTCAAAAAAGTAAAAGAAGAAAACAATTAGCTTTGATTACAAACACATCATGTGAGAGTATGATATTGTTTCCGCTAAAGGTTTTTGGACTTTGAAAAGGAGAAGGTAACAAATTGTTGAAGCCTAAAAATACGTAGGCAATAAATTGAGGATTTATCCCTTTTCTAATTTTTGAGTCGGCCTCCATAGTATAGCCTGTCGTCTGCTAAAATAGTTTTCTTTTGTAGCTGGCTTTCGCTGTATAGCTTTTGAATTATTTATAATTTCCTGTTTTATTTTCTCCCTTGGAAATCACAGTTTGATTGCCTAACTAGCTCAATGTTGTTTAAAAATAAACCAAACAAGTTAAAGTATTGTTTGTTTAATCGATAAAGATTGTTGATTCAAGGATCATTTCAATAAATTAAAATAAGGTTATTAGAAAATAACGTGGAAGGTAGTCATATTTGGCGATTTACACATTTACACTTATCACATTGGCGATCTCCAACTAAAATGACAACTTGATTTCTAAATTATAGATTCTCTGAATTCTTACGAATTGTCTGAATTCATTTAAGTCATTAAGCCAGTTTAAACAGGTTTGAAACAAGCAAAGAGACTACCAGATTTGGCACGCGTTTTCGATATTTAAAAAAGCCGACGAGTGTTTCTCATCTCAAAATCGGTCAAGCTCCCAAACTACACACGCGTACGCACGCACGCATGCACTCTCACACACACATATACACGTATTTTTTTTATTTTAAATTTTGAACTTGCTCAAATCCGAAATAATTTGTAGTTTCGTTTCCGTAATTAGTATAGTTTACATAATTATATTTATTCAGATTTCTTTCATAAATAGGTTTTATTTCTTTTACATTCCCCTTTTGAGAACTTTTTGTTAATTTTAGAATTAAATCTTAGTTTCGATTTCGACCTAATTAGTTTCGATTTCATTTTTGTTGACTCAGGAAATGGGTTTTAATTATTTTAATGCTTTTATGCTTTATATATATATATTATATATATATATATATACATAAAGAGAGAGAGAAAATCTCGTGATTTTTTCGTACTGGTTAATGATTTGAATTGATTAAGGCAGATTATAACTTTAAAAACTAATGTTTTGACATGATGATTTGAAATTTGCGATCGTAGATTTCCTATCTTTTCTAATTAGTAGTTTTAGAGAAGAACATGATGTTTACACATAGAATCGTACTCTAGAAATGCATTGTCAGTTCCTATCCTTATAATACATCTCACATGTTTTCACATAAATAATTAGATTCTCTTTACAGTAAATAGAATCTCAGCAAAGTGGAATGTTTCTCTCAATTTCAATGGTTCGAAATGAAGATAGAATTTGCTTCGAAATGAGTCTTTTCATTTTCTTCGCTCTTTTATCGCTGACGTTTAAAAAAAAAGAAATTGTTCGAAAGGGAAAAGCTTCCAAAAAATAAATAAAATTGCAAGTCTAAGATTTAGTTTAGAACTAAATATAAAAGACATTTTTTTTGTTCTAGAGCATCTTGGTATACAGCACTGCTGAAATCTTTCATCGAATAAACTAGGTATATGCATTTTTATTGCTAACCCTATTTTCTCTCAAATCAGAGTTCAGGAAAACATATTTTCCCGATTTAAAGTACAAACATTTCCTGTTTTCCGTAAATTCAATGCAGCATCCGGAATTCTATGGATAGACCACAGAACCTATGAGTGAAATAAAAATTTCCTTTTGAGTAATCTTTTTTGAATTGAAATTTATTTTGAAAAGGAACTGTTTGTGTCATTCATCTTCTATAGAAAGCACATGTTTTTATTTTATTTTCCCTTTTTTTTACATTTAATCCAATAGACTTTTGGAAAGAACTTTTGATTTTTTAGTTGGGAAAATATTGTATTCTTTAAAAAACTTTTAATTTGGAATTATAACTTCATATTCTGTGATAAGAATCACAATTGTTTTCGTAACAATTCGTTGTTTAAAAAATATTTATCATTTATGTATTGTTTTTTTAAATATTCCTATGAATTACTTTGAAATTAAATTTTTATCTCAAATATATATTTTATACATCAGGAATTGTGGGATTCAATTTCGTTTCTAAAAATATATGTTGCAATGATTTTAACTCGCGTCATATATTTTTTAAAAATTCAAATACAAGAGCAGGCAAAGAGCTCTGTATTTAAGATGCTTTTGTTACATATCATTATTTAAAAGCATTGAGTTGGATTCGATTTTTTAATCGGTTTTATTGCAACATTTATAACATTTTTTTTATTTTTATAAATTAGTCTGTAGTTATGTAAACATTTCAATGACTACAAGAGAGAAAAACTCATTTTGGACAAATACTTTTAAAAAATTACCTTAATTTATTACCTTATTCTTTTAGAATTATAAAACTTGTTCTTTCAGAATGGAAATGAAAGAAACTATTTATTGTGTCACGCGACTCGTTTCATATTCGTTCAGAATTCTCAAATTTAATTTTAGAAAATTGGATTAAAATATTTTCTTTTAAAATGGATTAAACAAAGAAAACATATTTATTCGATGAAAACGTCAATACATTTGGAACGATAATTTTTGAAAATGTAGATTTTGCAAAATATTTGTACTACAACATTTTTGGTGGTTACTGCGAAAAGCGCTAAAATTAAAAATATATATATATATATATAAAACCTCATTGTTGGTCTCCCCAAAACGTTCTCGCATACTCTGTCATAAAGTTGTTACCTCCGAGAATAATTTGCATTACATTTGCATACTATAGCTATAAAAAATTAACCTTTTACTTGGATTTAGCATTTCTATAGAACCTATTATCTTCGCAGTGTGATATTTGGAGATGAATCCTTAGTCAATAGATGCAATCGAAATTCTTTTTTTTTAAATTTTAGATCATTGTAGTATCCCTATTACCACCCCGTAGGTGTAAACAATAAGCTGACCCAGTTTCATCGCCATCGGCTTAGGAAGGCATAAGAGACATGCAGACAAACACTCATTTTTATTTATATAGACTTACATCTTATATCTGTCAAAATGTGTTTCACGAGGAATATTGTGTATCAAGTTTCAGAATTTATAATGTTTCTCGAATGATTCTGTTTCGAGAGTTCCTTTAAACTCAGCCAGAATGTTTTTCCCTTCTGACTGAGTCCCAATAAATATCATGTGCCAGCACATTTCAAATGACAGCAATATGTCAGCAATTTGTTTGCTCTCTTCGAACATTCTTTTTTACCCTGTTCCTTCCTGTATTTCTCCCTTTACAATATCACATCAACCGTTTTTCTCTTCTCCGAAAGCTGTAACGTCGTAAGAAGGAAATAGCAGACTTAATAATACGTTTATTCACAGACATAGGCAGAAACATTAAACATAAATTAGAAACAAAATTAACTGTTAAAATTCCTCCGTGGCAACGTCATTCATGTGTACTAAGGAACATTATTAATCTTTCCTCCTTTTGTAGGTATTACTTATGGTACTTTCCAAGCCCGCTGAAAGTTATCGGTCAGTAATTTAAGCCGAAATGTTCTTCTTATTTTTTCAGTTGTGAAAACTAGGGTCAAGAGTACGACTTAGCAACTTCATGCTTCTCATTCGCTTGCACGTTCCCTTTTCACGGGGCGACACATTCGTGCAACTCACAGATCGAACACAGAACATAGAACTAACCGGGACACCTAGAACATGAGGAAGAGACGCTACTCCTACCACAGGACACCAAATTCCTCCATTTAATAATGATTTATGATCTTTAGCGAAATAACTTTCGATCTGTTTCAGTGTGACGAATTTCTATGCATCCCAACCACCATTTATAGATTTTTGTTTAATATTTTGAATCTACAAATGATTGTCGGAATCTTTTGACTTTACCTATTCCATAAAAATATTTCTCCTTCATGGAATCTTAAAGAATAATCTTATCTTCGTTTAGTAATTGCGTTTCATCTTTGAACTAAAATTGAAGATCCCGTCAAATTTTTCACGAAACCCGTTAATAGAAATTGTTTGTCGGTTTAAAGCCATCGACATTAATGCGATATTAAAAATGAACTCTTTAAACAGATGAAACTTGGCACAGGATTTTATGAGAACAACTGCCGATATTTTTCGTTATTTCAAACTAATACCTCGAATTAATGAATGTCTGCAGCTCACATTTGAACGTGATTGTTCAAAAACACAGAAAGGCATTTTTCACTTTCCAGACTATGAAATGTTATTTTTTTTTCTCACGGCTCCTGCCATTGCACATGGACGCTGTGACGAAGACAGCGGTTGAAACCGATGGGGAGCGTCTCTTGTTTTAATAGCGCCAACTAGGGCCAAGAGTACGACTTTTCCACTCACGCATCACTCATTCACTTGCACGACCCTTTTTTAAAGGATGGCACATTCACACATTCCACTGATAGAGCAGAGGAGAAACAATCATTCCAGAAGCGGGGGCAAAGGTGGCCTGGGGGTAAGGTCTCGGCTTCGAAACCGGAGGGTTTCAGGTTCGAGACTCGATTCTAGACAACGTCATGTCATTTGTTCGTACATTTCAAAAATTAGTTCTGTTGAAAGTTTTCAATAGATGTTAACCCCTTCCAGTAAGATTCAAGAATACCAAAATTATGGTTGAAATAACTATTTAATTTTTATTTAAGAAAACTTAGTTTATTTTATAATTCTAACTAATTTATAATTATTAATTAAAATTATATTATTGGTATGGAAGTAATTGTAATTCGTAAATTCACATTCAACTTTTCTTCAAAACTCTCGAGTGATTTCTGATAAGACCCTAGTTTTCGCGTTTACTCTAGGCACTCCGGTATTTTTTTTAAAAATAATTTTAGGCACATATTGTGTCTACGACTCACAAATTCACCTATTAGTCACTATGGGCGTTTTTTCTTCTTGCTAATATTTCACTACCATTAGTTTCAATATCAGTGACAAATAAATATATTCTTATTTTCTGATTTTTCTGAATCATTTTGGTCTTCTTGATTTACATTACTCTTATTCATTAAGGTATTTATTTCACTGCATGTTTAACATTTAGTAAGACTGATGTTTAGGCTAAATATTTATTAGAATGAATGAACGAATTTATGAGAATGACTACTCATAGTTTAGCCATAACTTGAAGAAAATCAAACGGTATATGATAGTGATCTATGATATTATCAACATAAGTAATAAAAGTGCATCAGCATTTAATTTTAAATTAAATTAATTATTATATTCAAAAGTAACTTTAATTTTTGCTAACCATATAGTAAAATGACGAGTATAGCTCGTCATTGTTCTAAATGGCATGAAAAATCAATAACGAGCTCTACTCGTCATTTTACGGGATAAGGTTAATCTTCACTTGGGATTTTTTTTCTCTTTTTTTGAAGTTTTCTTGATACAAGCTTCACACTTTAATTAGACATAACGCTATATTCGGGCACCCCACACGCTGTAAAATTTTCGTCTAGACGTGTTTTATTTGAATCCGTAAATGCATGCTCTGTGGGACACTCTGTAATTAACCAATGTTCTTCATTTTCAAACAGATAAGTAACTGTGAAGTAATTTGCACATAATCAAAAATTGTTTCTAAATAATAACCTTTCTCTTTAATTTAAGAAAGGAAATGGTCATAATATTAAAATCATACTACATATCCTAATTTGGTACCCAGATTAAGCCTCGTTCATCTGTAATTTTTTT
This sequence comes from Argiope trifasciata, assembly GCA_026543055.1. NCBI lineage: Eukaryota > Metazoa > Arthropoda > Arachnida > Araneae > Araneidae > Argiope > Argiope trifasciata. The sequence continues at coordinate 349,381 of JAPMOQ010037680.1, read as the reverse complement.
TGTCTGTACAGCAAATACAATGCTGTAGCTTAAAATTATTTTTTTGTTTGCTGCATAATCATTACATATTAAAGAAATAAAGAGCTTATAATTTATAAAAAGAGAATTTTTTCAAATTTCACGATCTTGTGAAAAATAAATTTGAAATTTAAGGTATCCGACTACATTCAAAGGAAATTTTTTGCAAAATTGGATTAAAAAAAACTATTTATGGTTTTTAGATGTATTGTCGTTTATAAACACTATAGATACAATAAAATTATTTGAAGACATTTTCTGAGAAAAAGGAAAATGGGTAGTAAATTGTAGTGTAATTTAAACAAAACGGTTAACACTCTACACAAAATGGCAATGCAGCAATCCTATTTTTCTTTGCTTAAAAGTTATATTGATAAATGAATGAAATGAACCAAAATCTAAGAAACATCTTGAGATACAAAGAAGTTATGGATAAAAATATATGTATATATGCATTTTTTCCATAAATTTAATATTTTTTCTATAAACCCCAATAAATGAAAAAGCATTTCACCAAGCAATAAAACTTTTGATTCATTTCATTGCCCATATGATTGAAAACACGTGCTGAAAATTTTATGCAATTTTTGAAATGTCATGTGAACGGTATTGAAATTTTATAAAAATTAAACTTTTAAGAAAATTGAAGACAAATTTCAGCTGAAAAATATGCTTTTTTAAAAATTGCCCTGATTGATAGGTCTGGCATTCCTTTTCCTAGAAAAAATAAACTGTTTCGGAACTGAAAATCTGAACTGAAAGAAATAATTATCCGCCAATGTGGTCGGGAACTAGTGTTTTTAACGTAGTCGGATACCTTAACTAAAATCTGGTTTATGTAAGATAAAACACAAGTAGTTGAAATATTTCGTGTAATAAACGAAAATCTTGCTTATTGTAAATTTCATTTACTTTAAAATCCGTTACAAAAATTCTGTTTCCAGACTAGAAATTGCAATAACTTTCGAGTTTCAACAGAAAATGACATTTGTTTTTGAATTAGAGCCTATATTTTCTACTTTAGTAAAACATTTTACCTTTTTATTCTGGCGCAAAAACGAAGTTGCGTTAAATAAAAAAAGTGAAAAATAAAGCAATAGGATTTGTGAGTTTAAATTCTTTTTAGGTGTCATATAAATAAGGTTATTATTTGTTCAGAAACTTTTAGAACAATTTCTGGAGCATTTTATAGAATAAATTATTATGCGCATTTTTTCCTGTAATAAAAGACTACCATTTGATGTTTCGTGTAAACTCAATACAAGCGCAAGAATTCTATGGACTGACCACATCCACCTACCAAAGAATGAAAGGAATAAATATTTTCGAGAGATTCTTTGAAATGAAATTCTTTTTTGAAAAAATATTTTACGTTTTTCATCTTTCAAATTTGTTTTGGGAAAATACATTTTCCAAATTTCATCAATTTTTCATCGTTTTTTATGCTTTTCTGACAAGGCCTTTTTGTTTGATCCACAGAAATAGTTTTATTTTTCAAAAAATGTTTAGGATTGGAATAATCATTCATTCTTTATTTAATACCGAAACTAATATTTATCATTTGAATTCAAGATAATATTTCAAAAACATCACTTCTTCTTTTACACCAACAGCAAAACTAATTTTATTAATGCAGGGTGTTTTTCGGAAAAAAGCGAAAAGAGGGCACATTTTAACAAAGATCGTTACTATTGTTACAAATCTGTGATAGTGCTTCTCAGCGTGGTTGATTCAAATACTAGAAAGAAAGTTTTACGATCAATTTTGTTGGATGCTGATCGGATATCGAATCAGTGATCACGTGGCTTGGCGGCAAAAAAAATATATAATTCTAGAAAATTCCAGAGTTTGTTCAACTAAGACAATAGGAACGAATATTGGGTCTTGGAAACAGATGGCGAATAGTTGTACAGTCCGTCGATGCGCAAGCGTTCAAATGATTTCTAAATTCAGCTGTGAGCCTAGTTCTGGTGTTTATTGTGGAAAAAACATCGAGTCGTGTGTGGAATAGTGAGTCATGTGGTAGTGAGTCAGCGCTTAGATATAGATAATGCGATTAGACAGTAGTGAATTGCAGACGTTTGGAGAGATCGTAGAGAGTTGCTAAGATTTCCTCCTCCTGTTGAATTCAGTCTGGCAGTTTTGTGTACTGAAATGACTATAACTACTGATAATTCTTAGATTAGATAGTAGTGAATTGCAGACGTTTGGAGACACCGTAGAGAGTTGCTAAGATTTCCTCCTCCTGCTGAATTCAGTCTGGTAGCTTTGTGCACTGTGGTTACTATTGCTACCGATAACTATTTGTGGAATACTATTTGTTGCAAAGTGCTGATGTGTGTTTGTTCACCTCGGCTGTATATTTGCTGTCCTGTATTCGTGTCTTTTGTGTTCGATAAACATCTTCTATTACTAAAGGCCTGTTTATTTCATCGATCAACAAATCGGAAAAGAATGTCGGAAAATCCGTAGTACGATATTAGACGAATGCTCATAAACTTGTAGATTTAATGTGCAGATAACTTTTTATATATTTATTTCACTTGCTGGCAGAAATGAAATTTTGAACCATTTTTGACTCTTTATCAAATATTCTAAAGTTTTGAAATTTTACAAATTTTGTAATTTTTTCTCTCTATTTTATTGCTTTCAGAAGTTATTTATCAGTTAATAGAGTGTTTTAGTTTAATTTAGGTTTTATAAAATATGTCTTGGTTCCGTAGAGATTTCAAAACAAAATTAATTTTAAGATTATATAGACTTTTTCCATTATGAATTATATACTAATATTTGGAAAATAGAAATAGAAATAATATCGAAAAAATCTTTTAACTATATTCATTGAAGTGCGAGTGTAAATTGGAATGATATGCACAATTATAATGATATTTTTATTATGCCACATCATTCCATTGGATACGAACTTTCTGTTATGGCTTAAGAATAAAATCTTTAATCTTTTAATAAATCATTCTTTGACTTTCATTAACACCGTTAAATAACTACGTTAAAACAATACAAAAATTTCCAAACGATATGAAATAGAAATTTCGAAAAAGAAAAAAAAGAAAGAAAACTATAGCATGGTTCAGAATCTTGCTATATGTCAAAATAAGCTATATTATTTTCTAAAGAAATTAAAGGAAAATTAATTAATTAATTAAATTCTTATAGGCAAAATTTTGAATTTTTAGATTGTATCAAAACATTTTTTCGTTCAATAATTTTACCGGAGTTACTGACAAAACGTGTCAAAATACAGTTAATTTTTAATTATTTGAATATTTAATTAAATTTTGCATTTTGAAAAGTCAACGATATTCTTTTTCTTGCTTTAAGGCAGTGTTCCACAACCCTTTAGCATTCAGGGCCCAATTTTTAATAATAATTTTCATCGAGCCCCTCTCTCTCCCAACCGCATACAATAAAATGTATACAATAATAATGTATTTTGAGTAATTTGGCGCTAAACCTACACTTCAACCTTAATTTTAAACTTTACAAATTACCAAAAATACGGAAATTTATTGACATTTTGCAACACCGATCATCAGTATTGAAAAAACAAGAATCCTGTGCCTTTTTATTGCTCTTGCCTCCCGCTATGTCGGGCTTTCTCACAGTTTCGCGAGAAGTTTCGATTTGTCTGGAATTTGTCTGGTCAGCTTAAAAGTTAAGTTAGGAGCATGCACAGATGAGGACAAATGTTTTCTCAAAAGGAGAAGGAGAAAGTTCTATGACGCCAATTTCAATTCCAGACAATCTCATTCGAATCGATCCTTCTATCGCTATTGAATCTATTCTGAATGTGTGTTATATATATTTTCGTGTAATTGCAATTCACCGTATTAAATATTCACCGCAGTATGCTTGTGCAGAATCATGGATAAATCTTTAAGCGGGTGTAAGCGAGCATTAGACGATAGACAAGCATCAACAAGTGCAAGACAGACGAGCTTGGTTCCAAAAATAAAATGAAAAAAATATTCTCAAGAATACTTAAATTTTGGGTTCACTAGTACTGAAGTAAATGAAGAAGAAAGGCCCCTGTGCATTATTTGCTCAAAAATGTTGGTGGCAGACAGCATGAAACCTAATAAACTTAAGCGACATTTGGAAACGCTTCGTAGTGAGTACGTAAACTAACCCAGAGAATTCTTCGAATTAAAATTAAAATCATATGAAAAGCAAAAATCATTGTTTAAACAAACTTTGTCTGTGAATGAAAAAGCTTTAATTGCCTCTTACAAAGTTTCATATAAAATAGCCAGATGTTAAAAGTCTTCACCATTGGTGAAGAGCTTATTTTGCCAGCCGCAATTGAGATTGTAGAAATTATGCTAGGAGATAATTTTGCAAAACCATTGCAGTTTGTACCTCTTTCAAATGATACTGTTGCCCGTCGAATTGCTGATATAGCTGAAGATGTGGAGTGTCAGATTTTGTCGAAGTTACGTGACAAATTGTTTTCAATACAATTCGATGAGGCCACAGATAGTAATAAAGATGCTCATTTCATTGCCTATGTTAGATTTTGTGATAATTTTTCAGTAGTAGAGGAATTACTTTTCTGCAAACCAATAGAACTCAAAGCAACAGCACTCGCATTATTTGCTATCTTAAATGATTTTATGGACGAGGCAAACATAGAATGGAAAAATTGCGTCGGAATATGCACCAATGGTGCTCGTTCTATGTCCGGAAGATTCCAAAGTATTCAAGCACTTGTGAAACAAAAATCGCCACAGTGCGTCTAGACACATTGCATGATCCACAGAGAAGCTTTGGCTTCCAAAGAAATGAGTCCTGGTTTAAGTTAACTACGGTTTTAACGGTAGTAAATTATATAAAAATGAGACCCCTGAAATCAAGAATCTTTTCCGCACTTTGTAAAGACATGGGTGCACTACATTCAGCGTTACTATTTTATTGCGAGGCAAGATGGTTATCACGAGGAAAATTTTTGCAACGTGTTTATGAATTAAGAGAAGAAATCACCGTTTTCCTAGAAGAGGAAAACATACCGGAAGCTGAGAATTTTAGTGATAGTTTATTTGTGGTGAAATTAAGCTACATGGTCGACATATTCGAGAAATTAAATAACTTGAATCTTCAACTTCAAGGAACAAACACACATATATTGGATACAAGTGATGAAGTTAATGCTTTTTGTAGGAAATTGAAATTGTGGAGCAGAAATTTAAAGCAAGAAAACTTAACAATGTTTGCAAATTTGAATGATTGTATTAAAACTTACAAGGCTGAAGAACAACATGTAAAATTTGTTTTTGTAACCATTGAAAATCATTCAGCAATGCTAGCAAAGAATTTTAAAAAGTACTTTCTTGCTGACGACAAACTGATATCAAGTTACAAGTGGGTGAGGTATCCATTTCAAAATACTCCCGAAAGACTCTCAATTGAAGAGGAAGAAACCCTCATAGATTTCACGGCAAGCGGCGAAACCAAAAGACAATTTAGTAATAAATCACTCTTTGAATTTTTGGGCAGGAGTGGATGATGAGTTTTCTGCACTAAAAACAAGGGCATTTCGCATTCTACTACCATTTTCAACGTCTTACATTTATGAAACAGGATTTTCTGCGGTGGCTTCTTTGAAGACAAAATATGGATCTCAGCTAAATATAGAAAAAGAACTGAGAGTGTCTATTTATAATATTAAACCCTCCTTCGAAAAACTTTGCTCTGCAAAACAGGCCCAAGGAAGTCACTAATAATTATTAAATTTGTTTTTAATTTACTAAGTTATTTTAATTTAATAAGTTATTTATTAAATATGTCGAAATGTATTTTGTTTTGTATATTTTCTTCCTTTTCAGTCACTTAATGAATTTTTTTAAATAACATTTACTCTTGGATATGCTCTTACCCCCCCCCCCCCTAGTGTGCTCGCGCCCCCCTAGCATCCCATCTGCTCTCTCTCACTTGGAATGAAACTGTCCATCTTTGACATCACATACTTCAATGTCTTAAGATGATCTGGTGCTTCTTCTTCTGGCATACAGCCGACCACCCCGCCACCACTGAACGTAGCAGTATCGACAGGATATGCTGTGGTCGACTGCTGAATAAGTATTGCCCAACCTTACGTGGACCGATCCGTCAAACTAACATTCCTTTCGGGGTAGTAAATAGTTGTTTTCCTCCCCATCTGCACTCTCTGAAACAGTTGGAATGAAACTGTCCATCTTTAACATCCTATCCTTCAGAGTTTTGAGATGACCTGGTACCATCCGTACTGTACTTAAATCATTATTACAATCTTCAGGTTTTTCGTTCGCTCTGAGACTTCAGTGCATTCCATTAAATAGAGGTAAACCGTACTCATTTCTCCATAAAGGCATTTATTTTACCGAGTTCTTCAAATCTTTGAAAATATGCAAGAAATCTCCCATGTCCTGATATTATTTGGATTATAAGCGGATGGCATCTTCTTATTTTAATTTCCGGGTTAGGAATAAAGTGGAAAATGACTCTTCCTTTTTTGGACATATGCCATTTGTGAAACCATTGTAGTTTTATTTCTTCTCTCCATTCCCCCTTTTAAAACACCACTTGATTCGGGGACAATAATATCAACTCTCTCTTTCTGTGTCGCATAGTGAGCCGCCTTTTCATTACCATATATCCCAATATGGGCCTTAATCTAAATTCAGCTCTCTCTAAGATTTCCTGTCAGTTGAAAGGATATATGCGGAATATTTATTAAGAAAAAAATATTTAGTTTACATATACAGAGCACAGAAAAAGTAGCTATGTACAATATTATGATGATGAATGGAATTTTTGGTGGAAAGTATAAGGAGATGAAGTCTATTGAAGTTAATGTATTCAGGAGAAGAGTTTGGTTGAGGTGCAAGATGAAAATTTATGCGGGGCCCGAAGGTCAATTCCTCGTTCTCTTGTAGGAACCACGCAAGATTTCAAATTTTGACCTTGTTTCTCAAAACTTTGGGCCACCAGATGTTTTTTAGGTCGTGGGTGGGTGTTTGAAGGTAACCGACTACTTTAAAAAAATTTAAAAAAAATGTATTTTTTTAAAAATTATTTATGATTTTTAGATGTATTATCAATTATAAACACCATAAATACAAAAAAGGTTGTTTGAAAATATAATACAATTTGAGAAACAGGAACATTTGTATTAAGTTTTAAAGAAAATTAACCAAAACGGTTACCAACTCTACACAAACTTGTGATGTAACAATCCTATTTTTTTTTCTTAGTACACAAATTATAGAATGTAATAGTGAATGAAATGAACCTACGTCTATAAAAAATCTTGAGATGCAAAGAAGTTATGGTGAAAAATATATGTTCATAAGCATTTTCCTTAATTCTCAACTTAATTTACCTAAAAAAACCTTTAATTGAAAAAGCAGTTCACCAACACTAAAACGTTTGGTTCATTTCATTGCACAAAACACACACTGAAATTTTTATGCTGAAATTCTCTATTAGTTTTTGAGATAATGGTGCAGAACTTTTGTGAAAATTTATGTTCTGAGAAAACTGAAGTGAAAGACAAATTTTAGCTGAAAAATATGTGAACCCGGCTGATAGATCAGACCTTCCTTTTCTTAGACAAAATAAACTTTGTTGGAAGGAAAGAAGTCTGAACTATAAGAAATAATGATAATAATAATAATTCGCCATTGTGGGCTCTAAGCAGTGTATTTAGCGTAGTCGGATACCTTAAGATGTAAAGATATAGCTAGAAGGCTGCTAGGAGCGGAGGGGATCTTCTACATTGACACGATCCTTTGATACTGAATCAATTGAATATAAGGAGAGAGGGGCACAACAAACATTCCATTACAAAAATCCAATGTAAATATCAATGTAAAAATCCAAGATAAAACAACTATCCAATATCTGTTTTAGTGGATTGTTTCGTCTGCGGGCATATTTTTACAGATATAGATTCAAAAATGTAAATATCATATGTGTTTCAAAGATAATTTCAAACCTGCTTCAAGATGGATAATGCAGATAGTAATGTTATGAAAATACTTCTTTCTGGAAGTTCGCATCCAAAAATTAAGTATATATGATTGTCCATTGCTTTAAAAATATCAATAAATGTTTTCAACATTCTTCTAAAGACACGCAACGTTTCATATTTCTGTCTACAGAATCTGTAAAAATATTCTTTGAATTTGATCAAATCTCTTGGTCTTATAAATATGATATGGGCGTGAATAAATGTCCTTCTAAATAAGCATTCAATTGTCATTCTAAATGAGCATTTTTCATTCTAAATAAACATTCGATTGTCATTCTGAAAAGCATTCATCATTCTAAACAAGCATTCTGAAATGTTACTTTGGCTTCAACAACAACAAAAGGAAACATATCTGTTTGTTATTTACTACCTCATCTTCACAGAAGATAATAAGATAAACAGAGTGATTAACCGGGTTAATTAACATAGTTGATTAACAAAAATTTTCCCACTACGGTTGTCAATTATTTTTTACAGAATCGATTTGCTTTAATAAAATTAACATCCCAATAAAATTTTATGGAAATTCTGACATAATTTCGAGAGTTGTAACACTTCCAACATTAAATGAATCTTAACTCGCGGCGATACCTCCGAAAATATTATATATATTTTTTAAAAATTTTCCATTCAACTTAAAGTATATTATCAAATTTTATAGTTATTAAATAAATGCATAAATTACAGAAAATTTATATATTTCAAACCTATAGAGCTATTTGAACTGACCGCATATCCATAAGTTCTTTAAAAGGAACAAATATTTGTCAGAATACAATTCATTGTATTCTGACAAATATTTGTTACTGATTGACAAATATTTGTTAATCTATTACAACTGATTATGTTACTCAATTTTCTAAGGAGCTTCGCTTAACTATCAAACTATGTATACTTTCAAAAAAATCCTTTGTTTTTGAAAGATAGGAGGGTTCTTCTGAAATTAAAATTAGAATTAAAAAATAAAACTTTGCACTTTTGAATAAGATTACTCAATCTTTTTTGATTAATTCAACAGCATTTGTGATGATTTAAATTCCTTTTTTGTAGGAAATTTTCTTTAATTTGAAACTCAAGTTTTAATAAAAAGTATTTATAAAATATATTAGCAAAAGTTACTTGGAAAAATATAGGAAATAAATTATACGAATTAAAAAACTAAAACCATACAATTCAAGAAAAATTCTACCTCTTTAATATTTAAACAATCTTCTTCAAAAAATTTTGACTATTTCCGAAAATACTGTTTTGCATTGCCATTAAATATTTTTGAATTTTTAGCAAATATAATTTGTTTGTCAAATAAATTTTAATTTTTGGAAAAATGCTTTGATTCAGCATCAATATTTTCGGAAGAATTGAATCATTTACCGCTTAAAGCGAGCCTTTCAATATTAAATAAAACGGCAAGAAAATCAGAGAACACAATGAATATCAGTATATGAGAAAATGGGTCAACTCTATGAATCTTTATCATATGAATTATTATTTCTGAAATAGATACGAACTATAAAAATCCAAAAATATTTTTCTGCAAAAGGTATTAAAATTAAGTCACTTACAATAGATTCAAAAGAAATTTAACCAATAATACTGTCTAATCAGCTGGTAGCTAATGATGACTAATATTTATTATTTAAATGTTATATTTAATTTAAATTCATAATGTATTGATCATTATTTAATTGTACCTCAATAAACTCTAAGGGATAATTAATTATTATGTCTGCCATTTCAATATGTTTACACTTTCTTGAATACAGCCGATCAACCACTATGGAACGAAGTAGTGTAGATGGGGGGTTTTGTCGATGAAACACGCATACATTTTTGTCTATTCATCTACAAAGTTCAGAGGAATATACACCTTGAAATTTTAGACAAGTGTGTGTTAGATATACTTATAAAAATTTATCTGAAACATTAAAAAAATTAAAATTTTATTTAAATGCACATTTTTATGCCATTTATTGTTACATCACTAGTATCATATTTATTTATTTATACATTTTGTATCTCCAACTTTGCAACCAGAATATATCACTTATTTATTTATGCTTTTGTCTCTTTGCCTTGCAATCATTTTTATATCGAAGAAAATATTTTCTTCATTTTACATGCTATTTATAAATAAAATGCTACTTTTGGCAGTTCACTTTTCGCTTCGTCTAATGTATGATATGCATTAATTCTGCCAATTTGAAAAAAGACTCACCGTCTGCATTAAAGAGAAAGGGCATCAAAAGAGGACAAATAATGCTTAAAATGATATTTATTTTTTATGATTAAAATGCGGTACGTTATTATAGCAATGTTATTCATTTTTATATTAATGAATTGGGAATGAAAGACTAAACAAATAATTTATAAATTTTTTAATTCTATTCTTGCCGGCGTTCTGGCGTAGGGGTAGCGCGTCTTCCCCGTGATCTCCTGTTTCGGGCATGCTTGTTCTTCCCTTGTGTTCTATCATTGAGATGCGGTCATTAAGAATTGAAACAGTGTTCAGAACAACAGTAATATTACACATACTAAAAGTCTGCAAGCTTTTCTCCATGTGTCTAGCTGAGCATCGATTGACGCCTTTATTTGTCGAAGTTCGCGGTGATGTCTATAATAAAGGCAGAAAAGCTCATTTTTGAATAGAGAAATTCCCGTCAGACATGTTAAGACAGAGCGTCGTGGCCCGTGCCCAGAAGTCGAGGCTGAGGCTGGGTTCAAATGGACTTGTAAATCATCACGTATTTGTCTATATCTATAGTAATATTTTTTAAAATCCTTTACTTTGCCAGTTACTTAATATAATACATGCTGAACCCTCTTTGCAGCAAATTAAAATGAAATAAAGGATTCTCTTCGGTCAGGCATACGGGTATAGTGCTTAACCTCTCTTGCTATGCTAAGTATCGAAAAAGAAATGGGAAAAATTGTCATTTTCCTGGAGTAATGCATAGCAAAAACAAAATGACGCTTTATTAAATACATATACAAATGTTCATTTTTTTTTTCATTTTTACTTCGTTAAAAATGTAGGTCCCCAAAAAGTGTTTTGCACCAGAGCCCCTACATAGAGAAGTCTGGCTTTGCGTACAGGAATTTCCGTGCATCTCTCTCCGATAGCCAACACACGACCCGGTAATGTTGCAGAGTGAATAATTCGGAAATTCTCTCTCGTCCGTTCGTTCACCATTGTGCATTTCTCACGTCACGAACTCACAGAATTGACTGCTTTGAGCGGGATTTATTCACTTCGGAGGTCGACGGTCTGCACACAGTCGGGACACCCCTCAATGGCCAATCACCGAAGTGGAGGGGTCGGGGAAGGGGACCATTTGTACAATTTTTGTAATACCAGTATCAATCAAGTAGTGTAGAGATTGCAATACCGGTATCAAATTTCATCCACTACAAGTTTTAAAAAAAGTATTTGAGCTCCTGTAGATGTATAAAATGCATTTTATTAACGATTGAAAATCTTAACAAAACGGTTTAAATACCGTTTTTTTTTTCTCGGTATTTATCACAATTATTTTAATGGTCTCCACCAGGATCGCCAATATAGCGAAGTAGAATAAGTTTTTGTTTTTAAGTCTCCCTAACGGGCGAAATTAATTAGAATGTGAATACAAAGTTGCATTGTACAATCAAGAGAAGTGATGAAAAAAAAAAAATGTTTCACAACGGATTGTGAAACCCTCTACACTTTCGCGCATGCGTTGGGATGGGTTTAATTCGACAAAATAGGGGTGAGAGGAAAGATGAAAGGAGGAGATGTTTGCATTTAACAATGAACACCCGGTTTTTTATGAAGGTTGCGGTGGCCTGGTGGTAAGGCATGTTAACCGAAAAGTTTCAGGTTCAAGGCCTCATTCCACTGAAGAACCGCCAAACGCCCTCCTACTGCTGTGGTGTGGAGAGGGAAGTGCCAGCTCAGGTGTCGTCCTCGTCATCTGGCCAGGGTTCGAAATGACGAGGTCTGTCCTAAAATAGACTTAGTGTTGTTTCAAAACGAGACGTTCATGCAACTAAACCAAACCAAACCCACAGTTTTATGTCTACAGATAATTAGCAATACAGAAAGAAAAAGGTACCAATGCGCTGTAAAGTATTTCGGAGCAATTTTTATTTAATGTGAGGGGCATAAACATTAAATTATGTAGAATAAATAAAAAAAGATCTGTTCTTAAAATTTGGGTTTTTTAAAAATAAAATTTTAAAATGTTTCTTTTTTTTAAAAATGTTATTCAGTTTTTCAGGAATATTTTAATTGCCCATTTTCTGCTTCTTGTTCTCAATATTTAATGATATTATGTAAAAAAAAAAATACTTTCATTCCTGAAAGCTTTTTTATCGCACACAAACCTATCTACATGCAGAAAAACTCGGTACAGTCATCGAAGATTATGATGACACTAATGTCGAAAGTGTAAAGAATTTGTTTTTTGAACAGAAATTAAGATAAGGAACCAAAAAACTTTTCCCACGAGAACAGAGTCTCGGGTAATAGCTAGTTTATAATAAGTTTTATTATAATCGAAAATCTTCGCATTAAATATTTTTGCGCTATGAACGATAGTATTTTTCTAAAGAAAATATGTTGAATAAGAAACTTAACGTGCTCACGGCCACTGAATTTTCACTATGCGTATATTATTGTTTTAAGGTATCCGACTAAGTTAAAAAAAACTGGTATTCGGCCGCATTGGCGAATTTTTTAAAATTGTTATTTGTTGTTGTTCCGACTTTCTTCTTTGCAAAACAGTTCATCCTTTCTAGGAAAAGGAAGTGACCTCTCACCCAGATGAATTTTAAGCAAAACCTATTTTTCAGCTAAAATTTGTCTTTAACTACAATTTTAATTTTCGTAAACATTCTCTGCCGTTAACATGACATCATAAAATCTATTAGAGGTATTCACTGCGTTTTGAATAATATGGGCAATGAAATGGACCAAAAGTTTTAGTGTTGGAGAAATACTTTTTCATTTATTGGGTTTTTTTAGAAAAATGAAGTTGCGATTTGATTTATTTTTACCCATCACTTCTATGCATCTCAAAATCTTAGATTTTGGTTTATTTCATTCATCACTATATTCTATAATTTGTGTTCAAAGAAAAATAGGATTGCTGCATTACCATTGTGTGTAGAGCATTCACCGTTTTGGTTAAAATTTATTACAAATTTTCCTATTTCTCAGAATTTATTTTCAAATATTTTTTTTTATTTAGGGGTTATAATTGACAATGCATCTAAAAAATCATAAATAGTTTTTAAAAAATCCAATTTTTCAAAATTTTTCCTTCGAACGTAGTCGGACACCATAAATGGTCAAAAATAAATATTGAAGTTTTTTATTTTATATGTTTCACCTCCTACTCTCTTAGAATATCCTATAATAATATCCTTGAAAGAATCATAGAAAAAATGTCTACAACGTATATAAATAAATACATATTCCAAACAAATATTTAAAGGTCAACCAAGGTTTTGTTCATATTTAGTTCAAAAATAAGAAAGGTTGCTTGATAATTTTTTATGAAATAAAACGCCTGCTCATTTACTTTAAAGAAAAATGTTCCAAGTATACGATTTATTATTCTACAAAAGAGGAAAAAGTTAACTATCAATAGTCTGACCTAGAAAATTGTAGAATCCATTCTGGGATTAAGAAGTCACGATGGCACACTTAAATAATGACCTCATAATATGAAACACCTCAGGGAAGACTGTATATTGTAAAAAATGTATGTAGAGAAAATTTCTCATTCGTCATGCATATGGACTTTGTTTTCTTCGTCGTTACTTCCGTTAAGAAGTTTTGTCATTGTCTTACGCTTGTTCTGAATTTAATTTAGTTTTAAAAGTCTGCTTGATTAAGAAATATTGATGATTTTATTAAACTTTTTTCATATATTTCACGAGTATCCTGAGGTATTAAAGCATGGATCAGAAATCGGAAAAAGAGGGTTTTGGCTTCTGTTTTCTGACTTTATTCTTAATCCTTAATTGGAGATGTGGGCTGCGGTGGCCTGGTGGTAAGGCCACGGCTTCGGAAACGGAGCGTTGCAGGTTCGAGACTCGGTTCTTCCGAAGAACCGTCGTGTGAGGGGGTCTCTAGCACGTAAAATCTGTCAGGCCAAGCGTCCTCCCGCTGGTGTGGTGTGAAGAGGGGGGTTCCAGTTCAGGTGTCGTCCTCTTCATCTGACCGTGGTTCAAAATGATGAGGTCCGTCCCAAAATGGCCCTCGTTTTGCTTCAAACGGAACTTTAATATAACTAAAACTAAAAATTAATTGAAGACAGGAGGTCTGTGAGATAGAGTTTCGCTCACCCCTATTATATTTTTTGCTTAATGGATTGAAACTGTACCTTCCTGTATAGTGAATATATACAGATAAATATATACAGAATTTATAGATTGATTTTTATACCAGTTCGTAACCTGTATGTTTAAAATACCCTCGAAAACAGTGCTATGGAAGTCACACAAGCCGATAAAACACGGGCCAAATTTACCTATTGTCAATTTTTATTTTTATTTTGCATTTGATTGTCGAATTTTACATTGCATTGTTTTCTTCATGCTTTTATATACCGAAAAAATAATTATGATTAAAAAAATATAAAGCAATACGTTTTTCAAAAATATTATTTGTTGTAGCGTGTCATTTGAGAAGAAAATGCATGTTCCAACGCATTTACTTTTTTCAATGATAATAAATCTCGAAATATATCTAAAACATGTCTATATATCGAGAAAAATGTCTACAAAATATATGGGCTGTTTTTCAAACTGATACATTCATTAGAAAATTTAATTGGAATGTAAATGAAACAGGGCATCGTAGACTGCACCTGCCCAGTTAAGAACTAAAATTTCCACTCCCCAGTGAAGGGTTCATCAAAAACTGTGCGTGTCATGTGGTCGAGATGGATTGTTTTTTCCGAAATAGAAACACAAATGTTTGCTTCGGAAGTCTGTGAGAATGCAACTTACCCTCATGGAAAGAAAGAAATCTGCCTATAGGAACACGCGGAGGTCCACAAGGGTTTTCATCACTCACATATGCCACACAATTCAGGATTTCTTCCTATGACGATTAAATAATCATGATTTTTTCCTATGAAGATTCATGATCATGATTTATTCCTATGACGATTCAGGATTCCTGGTTTTCAGAGTCTATTGTTGTAATTTTGATTATGTTGTATTCCTACATATTATGTTGTATACCGGGCTTATATTCTTAATTTATATATATATGAGTGTGTGTGTAAATTTCTAATTATATAAATTAGAAAATTAATTTTCTATTATCTAATTAATAATTATATAAAGAGAAATAATTGTGTATTTCCTAAATTTAAGTAATTAGTAAATTTAAGTATTAAGTAAATGAATCTCTTTAATTTCCAGATTCAGTCATTATACCTTTTGAAAGACTGGTAATCAGTTGATTAAAATTGTGCATATGGACAAAAGTTTTTTCTGTCTTTTAGAAATTCACTGGCGCCTTTACGGAGACATCAAAACCCGTTTCGGTTGCTAATCAAGGTAATTGCTTTGTCCATCGTGGGATTACTTGGCTAATAAGACTAGAACTGTATATGCAGTGAAATAGTTTGAGGATACTAAAGGTGCATTATCGATTAGCCATTTGTCCTCAGATGGAGCCTCTCACAGTCACCCTTCAAGATGGTGCGTTATTTCAGTGATTAATTCATTTATTTTTGAATGTCGATTGCTAGAAAATACGTAGAGAGGGGTAAAAGGATGAAGATTCATTTTTCGGGGAAATTCAACTTAAATCAATTATATATATGTAATAATGATGTAACCTCTAAATTAAAACCAAATTATTTCCTAAAGTTTTATCTTAATTAAACTCATAGTAACTTCATTCTAAAAATATTATTTCCTTATCAGATCCTGCGTTATCTAGTATTTAATGCCGGCGTCCTGGCATATGGGTAGCCTGTTTTCCCTGTAACCTGGGCGTCATTTTTCTGTGTTCTAGCTGTGAATAGTGTGAATACGCCCCCCTGTAAAAAGGGGCACTGCAAGCGAATGTGAAGTAGCAAAGTCGTACTTTTGGCCCTAGTTGGCGCCACTGAAAAAACAAAGGACGCTCATTTAGGCTTAAATAGCTGACAGTATCGGTTGGCTGACTTATAAAGTGCCATGAGTAGCAACAATAACAACGTAATTAATTCTAGAGAAGCTTGGTAAAATTTTTTAGCCGGCAACTCTGAAGGAGCGAGTGATTGATACAAGTAGCTCACTTAAACAAATGCCTTTTTAAAAGATCCCCGTTTCCCTTTCCTATTTCGGCGTGTGCTTCAAAGTCTTTATGAGGACCATAAATATATAGTTGCAATGTCAACATTATTTTCCAGGTTATATAAGACGAGGGACAATTAATATTTGGCTTTTTCGCCCCTTCTGCTTGCCCGAACCACTTGTAATAATGTTGCTCCCGGGAGAAAATGAAACGACGTTTGAAAATGAAAACTGTCTTCTCCCTCTTTGAACTTGCCTGCCTACTTTGAAAAATTTAAACCTTTGCATATATTTTTCTGTTCTGTTCCGTCTAATGCCACTTGGTCGTACGAAGCCCAAATGAACGGAGCTCTTTCGAATGAAGGCAGCAATGTGTGCCTTTTCGTTACTTACGAGCACCGTTCAGGTGAAAGGACGACACACACGACACAATAAAATGATATTTTCAAAAAAATTATTAAAATTTAGGAAAAACTAAGGGCAATGAAATTGGCATCATTATTATTTTTTAATGAAATTTTACATTGCCGTATTTTTTTTATCATGTAAGACCATAATCCTATTTTGGTTAAGGGTTTGTGAAAATTTGAAGGCGGAAAATAATAGAAGCTCGAAATCGTGTAGGCAATGAATAAAGCATAAATGGCGATATTCATCAATGTCTTTCATCACTGCATATAGTTTATCTTCTTTTACCAACACTGCATAGTTATTATGCACGGTGTTTTTTAAAGGAGTTGCGTTTGGTTGAACTATGACATCATAACTGATATTTTTATGGAATGTATTTTTTTTCTGTGGAAATTAAATACTTTAATTTTATAATATGTTCAAAAAA
>JAPMOQ010037680.1:313631-332119 GCA_026543055.1 Argiope trifasciata | reverse complement strand
ATATATATATATATATATATATATATATATATATATATATATATAATTAAAGCTTTAAAAAATTATTCAGATGTCCACATTTCAATCTTCCAAAGTCTATTTGTGTCTATTTTACAGCTGTAGATCAAACAATCACACACATACACATTCGCTATTAATATCAGTAGAATTGGATTATGTATCGTAGAAAAAATAGAACCTTAAAAATATAAATTAGAAATTAATATTAAAATTGTATTTTTAAACATTGTTTCTCTGTTCTCTTGCTGATTGATTTTGGCTCGTGCTAGTGATTGGTTTGTCTCATTCGTACAAATGCTTGGTTCTTAGTCGATGAAACGGATAATGCGGAAACTTGGCCAAAGTTCACAAGAAATCGATTGCTACTGGGCCAGTTCATGTGAATCGCATAACTGTGTCGAAAGGAGACAAACAGTCGAATGAAGAGTAATCTATATCTATACTTATAATAAAGCTCAATGTGTGTGTGCGTGTGTGTGTGTGTGCGTGCGTGTGTGTGTGTGTGTGTGTGTGCGTGTGTGTGTGTGTGTGTGTGTGTTGGCGCTCTACAGGCCAGACCGTTGGACCTACAGCTACCAAATTTGGTACATGTATACCTTGGAGGTCCGGAATGTGCACCTCGGAGCCCTTTTTTCGAATTTTTAATTAGAATTTGAATTCATTAAAATTTAAGCGAAATTTCGACGTTTTTCCGCTATAACTTCCGAAAATATGATCGCATAAACATGATTCTTACATCAATTTAAAGATTAAAAAATTATCCTTCTAACGGTATCAGTGTTTTAATGTAAAATTCAAGCTTCTATTTTTAACGAATTTTTAAAGAAATATTTTAACCATGTTTTTTTAGCACGTGACTGGATAAAATAAAAGAATGCCGGAAGTTCAAATAAAAAAAATTATCATCGCAAAATAAATCAACAGAAATGCAACTTTCAGCACGTGACAGGATAAAATAAAAGAAATATATAATGTGATATTTTCTAAAAAAATAAATGCAAAGCAAAGGTTTCTGTAATCGTTTGCAATATCTATATCATTAACTCAATAAATCTTCTTTATTTACGGTAAACCTGATTGAATTTAGACAGGATATGCATTGAAATCCCGACTTAATGGCATATTTATGTAATCGTTTGCAATATCTGTATCATTAATTTAATACTTTTTTCCCTTTCTCGCATTCTTTAAAAAAATCATATTTAATATTTTGGCAACATCATCGAATTTTTTTTTTAATATTTGGAAAGCATAACCGATGGTTAAAACTGACTGATTTATAAAATTAAAGAATATTATTAGGAAAAGGTGTACTTTTAGAACTTTCCGTCCATCATCTTAAAGAAAATATTAACTTCAGGTCAATCAATGCCCGGAATTACTTCAAGGCTAATGAATATGTGATTTAATTGAAAATTTTAGAACGCTTTACTCATGGCGAACCAGCTGGTCGCCAAAGGCGGCTAGTCCATACTAACGAAATGAAATGCTGTTAAAAGTCTCCGATCAGTCACCACAGCGAATGTGCGGGTTTCGATGAAATATTTCATGAAGGAAACGCATTATATTACTCTTTAGATGTGCAAAACATCTTCTAAGTAATGCCTTTTTAAGAAACTTATCTAATGAATTGTTCTTCTAAAGTTCAACGAACAACTTTAAACAGAATTTCTGTGTAAGTTGAATGTGAAATGAGTGCTTGTAGTGGGCCACGGTGGCTTGGTGGTAAGGCCATAGGGTTTCAGGTTCGGGACCCGATTCCATCGAAGAACCCCTCATGCATGGGGATCTCTTGCATATTAAATTCTTCTGGCCAAACGCCCTCCCGCTGGTGTAGTGTGGTGAGGAAAGCTAGGTGCCAGAAGGTGATGGCAGAGCGACGAGTGACGAAGGTGTCACCCTCGTCATCTGGCCACGGTTCGAAATGACATGAAACGTCCCGAAATAGTCCTAGCGTAGCTTCAAAATGTGTTGCCTTATAGCCTAGTGTTGATTAATATAACCAACCTAAACTGTGTCTTACATTCCTGCTGGTGGCGTTTTTTTTTTATTCTGGTTGTGCCGCCAATGGAGAGATTGAATTCTGCCAAGGATTGAATTTGCGGCCTTACGACAAAAGTGATCGCCGAAGTTTAGTAACCGTTACTGGCTTATTAAGATACCACCAAATGCTGTCTTTATTTCTTCTCAGGGCCACTTTTTTTTATCTGCATCCGATAGCACAATAATTTACCAAATTGCTTAAAAGGACTGATGTGGTTTATTCGGCATCCCAGATGCACTCTAACTTGAAAGGATCTGCCCAAGTGATAAAAATGTTTTATTTCCCTTTATGTTGAAGCCGTTTTTAATGCAATTAATTTATTGATTTAGTTGAAAAACAATATTTTTTTATGATTTATTCCTTAAATAGGAATTAATTATTTCATTATTGAACCCTTTACTGGGGGCAGGCGGTCTGAGAGACCGATAGAGATAGACTTTCGGTCCTATTCTATTTTTTAGCTCAAATGAATGTATTCGCCCTTTAGCTTCTCGTTTTGTGCCCTTCAGTACAGGTGCACTTTTTCAACCGAGGATACTCTTTAAAATCATTCAGTTACTTCTTTCAACGCGGTCTCCCAAACCGCACTTCCCAGTGATAAACAAGGCTTAGCAGATGGAGCTAAAATTAGACCTAGAAATACCACCCAGTTTAATGATCTTATTATGAAGCGAGCTCCAGACACTTATGAATGAAGCAGAAAGGGATTTTAGTGATGAGGGTAATTGCACAGAATAGTTTTTCGATTCAACTGATTCTGATATGTGTGCGCAAACATAATTCATTTTTCTATGATAAAGCATTTTGAAAAAATTTGTAAAATATATCAATATACCAAGATATATATATATATATATATATACAGAATTTATAGGTTGATTTTTACACTTCGTTTTCTTGTATGTTTAAAATGCACAGAAAACAGTGCCATAGAAATCGCACAAATAAGTAAAAATAGGGTCAATTTTACCCATTTTTTATTTTTTATAAAATTTTAGAATTTTATGAAAAATTGTTTTATTTTATAAAAAAAACACTCTATTGTTTTCTATATACCTTTATATACTGGAAAAATATATGTGATTTAAAAGTTATAAATTATTTGTTTTTTTAAGAATATTCTTTGTTGCAGCATGTAATTTGAGATAAAAATGTATGTTCCAACGCAGTTGCTTTTTTCAACGATAATATATCGTGAAAAATTTCTAAAACATATCTATATGTCACGAAAAATATCTGCAAAACATATTGGCAGTGTTTAATACTAATGCATTCAAAAGAAATTATAATTTGAGTGTAAATGAAATGCGGTCTCCCCGCACCTCCCCGATTAAAGCATTAAATTAAATTTGGAGTGCAGTGAATTCCTCGCCCTTTTACCTGTGCCAATTCCAATAAGTAAAATTATTGTATTAATAAACCGGAAAAATGTAGGAGCTCACAGTTTATGAGCTCAGCGCATTTTTGCCAAAATAAAGTTGCACTATGTGGCCATGAATCCATCACCGCTGTCACCTTCAAAATTTTTATACGAGAAATATTACAACGTTTCATACTTTAAACGAAACATATTAAAGAAATATAATTCAGCTCCCAAACCTAAAACTAAAACAAAAATCCAAAGCAGCCCCGAGGATAATTGCGCAGAGAAATTTTTCGATGAAAGTTCGCATTCAGCTGATTCAACTATACATGTTTAAACATAATTAATTTTTATAGTGATAAGGCATTTTGAAAAATTTGTAAAATATATTAATATACTGAGAGAAATATATTCATAATTTACAGAGGATTTTTATACTTCTTCTTAACCTGTACATTTAAAATGACTTTGAAAAACGTGTTCTAAAAGTCACACAAGAATTTTTTTCCATACAATTATTGAATTACGATATTGTTTTCTATATACCTTTATATATTATGAAAAATAATATGAATTAAGGGGAACGTAAACACCTAAAAATGCGAAAATCCTTCAAAACGTTGAATATTTTTTACTGCTTCAAAATGTTCTCTGATCCTTTATATTTCAAATTATACCAAACGTTTGTCCATATTTGGAATATTTCTCGAGTTATAATTATTTTTCTTTCGAGTTTAGCATTTTCCATTAAAAGCTGTGGTCTTAAACTCATTTTATGAAGAATCATATTTTTCTTCTTCATTGTTATTTAACGAGCTGACAAGCATTATTTTGAAATGTAATGCCTTAAATTCTAATTTGGAGAGGCATACCATTCTAGCTGTAAATGATACCTAAAATTAGTTTTCGTGATGTCTGACTCAATCAAGTTGTAATAAAAATGTATAGTTTTTTCAACATCTTTTTTATTTATCGACGATGAATTGGAAATGCGAGACTTTTTCTTCAATATTAACTTTTAAATAGCTATTAAAATTTCATTTCTATAACCATAATTTTGATTGGAGCGCAAAACATACGCTATTTCATACAGATTACTTTGATATATGAATAATTGTATTTGGTTAAATTTTTGTTGAGTTACTATTGTTTGAATGAAACAACATGGTAGAAAAATAGCATTCTTCATAAAATGAGTTTTAAAAAAAACGAAAGAAGAGCTATTAGTGAAAATATCCCAAGAAGAATCTTCATAATTCGATAAATATTCCGAATATGGACAACATTTTGGCATCGTCCGAAAGCTAAAGGATCGAAGAATATTTAGAAGCAATAAAAATATTCGATATTTTGAACGATCTTCGAAGTTTCAAGTATATATCTTAATATTACTCTTAAAGCAAAGAAAGTTTCATCTTCCTTCTCCGTATAATGTTTTTCTGTTTATTAATAATTTTATATCATTTGCAATCAGCATAATTGTTTTGAAAAACACTCGATTTAAACGAATACACAATAAAAATGTAGAAATTTAGGGTATTAAATGTTTCATTTTTTATGTGGTTGTAAATAAGTATAAATTTTATTCTTTTACATCTTCCCCTGCATCCATTTGAAATCCTGGAGTCCAGCCACTAAATAATAAGTAAGTGTTGCCACATTTCTCTTAGTAAATGCTTGATAAAATATTATTAAAATACTTTGAATGAGTTAAATTTATTTTTATATAAATAACTAGCTAAATAAGAGGAAGAATTAAGTATTTCATTTTTACATCTTCTTCCAAAAATAGATGCTAAATGTAATTTATAAGCATTTTATGTTTCTTCAGATCCATTTTTAATACAGTTTTCCTTCTAAAATCTGCTTGCATCTATAAACAGATGCACGCTTACAGATAAATAACTGCAATATCCAGCTGTAATTAATAAAATGAAATAATAATGTATAAAATGAGGTTTTATGTATGAAAAAGTTGAGAATAAATATTTATAATTTAGAAGTTAACTATTTGAAATAAAATAGCTCGTTATTACTCACAATTTTTTAATGTTAATTTTATATTTATTTAATAAAAAAAAACATTTGTTGATACGTTTCTCAATTTCGGGACTACTTAGAGGTCCGGTGACTATTATTATTATTAACTGAGGTTGAACAGACGACGAAATAAAACAGCTCTTTATTTTTGAGTTTTCATTCCTAGAACCCATATTTAATAAATCATATTTAAAATCAAATAAGCTAAAATGTCTTATCAAAATAAGTATGCTATATTTTCCTAGTAAAAGAAAATAAAAATTACAAATGCAACGATCAAATTCTTAAAACGAAGAAACACATGAACAATATTTTTATTCGTTAAAAATGCCCCTCAAGACATATTTAAGCATATATTTATATCTTCAAAAACCGAAAAATTATGTTTGAATTTTCAAAAAATATTTGTAACAAAATTCAGTCTATTTTATTTGTGTTTTGTATAAGTAATGCTATATGATAACAGCTATATGAAATGCTCTGCCTTAATGATAACAGACGAGAAATATAAAAACCACTCGTGGCAAAAAGTTGCTCAAGAAAAACTTTGTAATTCAGTTTTGGGACATAAAAATTTTTGGTTGAATTATTGTTTCTCCCCCCATCCTTCTCTCCTTAGCAGAATGAATTTATGTTCTCTCTGAATTTTACGTGTGCAAGATAAACATGTTGTTTTTGGATAGGTTTTTGGTTTTAAAATCCGCTGTGTAATCGCATTATGGTGGTGGGGTGGGGAAGATACACACGAAGCGGGAAATTAAGTAAAGCCAAAAAAAAAAAGATTTTTTTTCCCTTTTTTAAGGTGAAAAGAAAATTCTAACTTTTCTTTTCCATTCGACTTGATTATTTATTCGACTTCCCCTCGCTCTCTCTTTGGAATAAATTCCGTTTCAAAGTTTCTAAGAGAAAGAAAAAAAATTATTTATTTATTTTTTTGTTCTTCGTTCGACATTAACTTTCTTCGAGTTAAGCCATTTCATTTCGTTTGTTGTGCTTGTTTTTGCAGTTGGAACAAATCGAGAAAAAGGATTTTTTTTGGGGGGTGGGGGTGGAGTTTGTTTAAGGGGAAGGTTCTGGGTCAATCGAGAAATTTGACTAATCTTCTTAGAGCAATTTGTATATTTTAAAAAAGTACAAAAACTCTTTAATGATGTTATAAAATGTTGGAAGTCGGGGACCTTTGGTTTGACGCCGGATTTAACAGCGTTTCCTGAAAGTAGCGAGTTCGTATAACATTGGTTTTTGTTAAAAATTATGCGTTTTTCAAAACTTTCTGAAAATGCCAAGCTCGTTATAGTGAGATGAAATAAATACCCAACATTTAAGTTTTCTGGGGCTTCTGACTTAAATAATCCTTAAAACTTTACACAAAATTTCATTAATATATTGTGTTCTTGTCAGAAAATCTGAACAAAATCTTTTGTAAACAATTTTCTATACGCTTGTTAGTTTGTTAAGTAATATTCAGCGTCAAAAGCTATTCAATTTTTTTTCTATTTATGAAAATAACGATGCAAGATTATATGCTCCTAGCATATTAAAAGTTTAAAAATTCTAAGAACAGTATAGAAATATCATGAAATGGAAAAACTTATTACTAATTCTGTCGTATGTTGCTGACTTTGACTGCTCCATCTTCCAGTCAATTGGACACTGTTCGAATGTTTAGTAAATTTTTAAAGAAGTGGGAAATATTAAGAAAATCGAAAATAATATGTGAGCAGATAAGTAAAAAGCAGACGCATTTCTAAAATACGAAATATATATCAACCTTTTTGCCGTGCCGTTTTTTCTAAAAAAATGTATAATGAGGTATAGACGTGCCGTCAAATAATTTTGGCCTGTGATTATTGGGAAAGTAATAATAGGAAAAACTCAAAACTTTTTATTTACGACGAAAAAATACATTTTACACTGCTTAGTAGTAAATGTATTGGGTAATAAAAATTGAAGTACCATTAGTGTGACCTTTGTTGTTGCAGATTAGATGACAAATAATTCGTATGAGGTTTGCAAAATGTTGCTTTTATCAGAATGCACTCTGGATTGGAGTCATCTGGCAAACGGTTTCAAAGCGAGTTTTCAAAGTAGTTCACCTCTAAAAATAATGATTCGCAAGCATAGGTAAATGAAAATATAGTTAAAATAGCATGAGACTTTTTAAATGCGTCTGGAATCGAATTCTTTCAAAATTTCGTTCCTGGCCATTTTACTTATGTTCATTCTTAATCTTTCCGTTTCGATGCATTCCAACTCTTTCCACAAATCCATACTGAAATAGATTGGAAATCAATCCGTTTTAAATTCTCTAGTTTCCAACCAATCGAATGGGGACAATCTCAATTTATCAAATGATTCTGATTGGTGGTGGTGTTGTTTCCCCATCTCTGCCTTACAGCACTGTTGCAGAATTTTCGGACTTATTTATTCATGTGAAATTAGACCTCGCCACAGATATGAGACACCTGCAAAAGAATCAATGAACATTATTGTGTAAAATAGTATGCATATTCCCCTAAAAATAGACACATAAAAGAAAGGCATATGTTAAAGTAAACGATGCCAATGGATATTTTTATTTATTTCCTGTTTAGAAAATCCAAGATTACAATCCATTTTGCTCACACTTCCGGAAAGACAAGAGTTTTGAAATGGTTTATATCTGTATATTCTCGATGCTAACACAATATTTTAGTAATTATTTACTTAATTACTAGGAAAACGATTAAATTAACTAAATTGCGATTTCACATGAATGGTGTTATCTTTAAAAAGAACTGTATTTAAATTCTGTAATATATATATATATATGTATGTATGTATATAATATATATATATATATATATATATATGTATGAATGTATGTATGTATGTATATAATATATATATGTGTGTGTGTGTGTGTGTGTATTATCAGTATAAGTCAAATAAAAAGGAATACAACATAATCAAAATTACAACAAGTAGAAATAGGATCCTGTCTGAAGTCTTTTACAAGGGTCACCGTCATGCAAGGATTCAAAATAAGGGATTTTTTCTGTGAGGAATTGGACAGAATGCAATAGTATTGATCCCTCGTGACTCGAAAATCACCGGAAAATTTAGGCAAAAGAGATACATCAATTTTAACAGCAAATACGCAAAAACAAAGCAGCATGAAGAACATCACCAAATAAAGCAAAAATATATAC
This sequence comes from Argiope trifasciata, assembly GCA_026543055.1. Lineage (NCBI taxonomy): Eukaryota > Metazoa > Arthropoda > Arachnida > Araneae > Araneidae > Argiope > Argiope trifasciata. Next base: position 323,460 of record JAPMOQ010037680.1, on the reverse strand, counting down.
AAAACTATATGAAATAAAACTACATAAGAATATACAACCGTTCAACCAATAATTAAAATATTCCAAGCAATAATTAAGAAAACAAAAAAGGAAAAAACGTTCCAGCAACAGGCGAAGAAATCTCTTCATAGCATCCATAACGCTGTTCGATTTCGAATAAATTGTCAAGCAGAGAAAAAATGATAAATGGTTGTTCTGAGTGCCATCTATTTTATTTTGAAGTTAAAAATTAATATTTAGTAAAAAAATAATTTTTGATGATTCTGGAAATTGGTTTTAATTATTGAATGCATTTATGGTTGTTACAATAAATATAAAAGACCAAAACGTGAAAGTAATAGAAAGCAAAAAAATCAATTGTGCAGTACTTTAACAAATTTTGCTCTTTAGAAATTGTTTTTATTAATTTTATTAACTATTAATCGTATCCAAATGAGCGTTTTTTTTCTCATGAATTCAAACGAAATAAACATAACCATTTAATTAGTGTACCACCCTCGTTCTGAAACTTTAACAATGATGCCGGCGCGAATCGAGAAATAAAAATTGATTTAAAAAAATACCTCCTGCTACAATCAAACGAAACAAAGTTATTGAAATATAAGAATAAAAGCAATAAAATTCCAACAACTAGATTCACGTGAACCATTTTTCAAGCCTTTAAAAGAATTGCGATCGCAGTTAGAATCGGTTTTATTGATAAACGTCTCGATAAACTGGGAAATGGTGTATTAAAGAGCTACACGATTCAAAGTACTAAACCTGTCGAAAGCCATTACCGGACTGAACAATAGTGTAATAAACGACAGAACGTCGTCAACAATGCTTTGGAATGCCTCCTTTTGTGTTTCTGGAATCTCGTTTTTCAGGAAAAAAGACCAGGAAGCATTATTTACGCCAAGCATTTGAATATCATTATCGTTGCAGTTGTTATTAAGCTGCCATAAAGACCTTTCCCGTTCTTTTTGTAAATTCTATTTGTTCGATTTCGATCTGTTTCAATCAATTATGTTTTAAGAATGAAAAATAAAACGAACGCATTTTCTGTGCTATAAAATAAATATTTATTTGCGCAATTCATACATTTAACATACTGTTAATCAATATTCTTAGAAACTAACTCAAGTTTCACGCAATGTTTTATAATATCTAAGCAAAATTTTATATCGTCGTCCTAGAAATTTAGAATTTGATGATTCCTTGGGATTCGTTAGAGAATATTTATGATCTATAGAAAAGAAACGTGATAAAAAGAATTCCTCAATGTAGTATTAGTAAAACGTTCACAATATTCATTAAACACAACCAGCTGATTTATCAAACATATTAACTACACTGGATTTCCTTTAACTCTGCTGTTGATGTTACCAATGGCAATTTTCAAGCCCGCCTACCGAAATTCAACAATTTCAGCCTCATTTAGCGTCCCTCGTTTTTCAGTAGCGCCAACTAGGGTGAAGAGTACGACTGAGCTACTTCACATTCACTTGCACGGTTCCTTTTTACTGGAGGGTACATTCACACTACTCACAGTTATAACACAGAATAAGAACAACCATGCTCGAACTGGGGCTTGAACCCGGAACACAGGGAAGATACGCTACTCCTATGCCTGGAGGCCGACTCCTTTAATTCTTTCATGCATAACTCAAAATTTACGGCTTATTTAAAAAAGGCTTCCATTAGTTAAAGTGTTATTTTAGATGACTCAACATTTTCTATTTTCATGTATCAAAAATTCAATCGAGTTCATCTTTAACTGGGGAGGTGTGGTCTGTGAGACCGATATCGATGGACCCGTATTCTATTTTAGCTCAAGTGAATGGATTGACGGTGTGGCTTCTTGCTTCGTGACCTTCAATTCACTTGCGCTTTTTCAACAGGTTTCAGCAGATGCCTTTTTAAAAAATAATTCATTTATTTCTTTGAGAGTGGTCTCTATGACTGCACTCCCCTTGTTAGCGCCGCAGTGATAGACAAAGCTTAGAAGAAAACTCTAAAGTTTAAGTTTCAAAATATCATGCAATTTACTGACCCTATTATGAAGCAGTTTCCCACAGACTTTTAAATGAAGCAGAAAGTGATTTCAGAGATGAGGATAATTGTGCAGAAGAGTTTTTCGATGAAATTCGCCTTCAACTGATTCTGACATGGAGGCTCAAACATCACTCATTTTTCTAGTGATAATGAATTTTGAAAAATTTATAAAATATATTAATATACCGAGAGAAATATACACAGAATTTATGGGTTAATTTTTATACTAGTTCTTAACTTGCATGTTTAAAATGTTCATATAATTATTTAATTTTACATTATATTGTTTTTAACACACCTCTATATACTGGAAAAAAAGATATGATTTAAAAGGTATAAAATTATAATTTTTTAAAGAATGTTATTTGTTGTAGCATGTCATTTCAGAAAAAAATATATCTTCTAACACGTTTACTTTTTTCAATGATAATATGTTTTGAAAAATTTCTATAAGATATCTCTACATCAAGGGAAAAAAACTGAAAAATAATATTCTTGAAAATAAATATCTTTACGAATTTGAAGTGCACTAGACTTACTTACACAGCGGTCTTCGCTGGAATCGGGCTCGAACCTGCAGCCCTCCGGTTTCGAACCCGAGACCTTACCCCTAGGCCACGGCGACCTAAGCTAAAAACAAAGGAATACAAAGAAGCAATACAAATAAAAAAAATTAATTCAATTCCTACTTACTTTCTTCTATTATTTACTAGCCGCCTTTGGCGACCAGCTGCCTAGCCATGAGTAATGCGTTCTAAAATTTCCAGTTAAATCCCATATTCATTAGCCAAAATTTAAGAAATAGTTAAAGTTAAAAGATTCAGTTATTAGTAGTTAAAGAGTCGGTAACTTTATTCGGAAAAACTTTTTGAGTTTAATGCTCTAATAATTTATCAATTATGCTTCCAAAATATTAAAAATGTTTTTTTCGGTGATATTGCCAAAATGTTAAAATGTTTTTTAAAGAAAGCGAAAAAGGGAAAAAATTATTAAATTAATGATACAAATATTGCAAACGATTATAGAAATATGCCATTAAGTCGGGATTTCAATGCATATCCTGTCTAAATTCAATCAGGTTTACCGTAAATAAAGATAATTTATGGAATTAATGATATAAATATTGCAAACGATTTCTTAGAATCCTTTGCCTTGCATTTATTTTTATAGAAGATATCACATTTTATATTTATGTTATTTTATCCAGTCACGTGCTGAAAGTTGTATTTCTTTAGATTTGATTTGCGATGATAGTTGTTGCTTTTTTATTTGAACTTCCGGCATTCTTTTATTTTATCCAGTCACGTGATAAAAACATAGTTAAAATATTTCTTTAAAAATAGAAGCTTGAATTTTACATTAAAACACTGATACCATTAGAAGGCTAATTTTTTAATCTTTAAATTGATGTAAGAATCATGTTTATGCGATCATATTTTCGGAAGTTATAGCGGAAAAACTTCGAAATTTCGCTTAAATTTTAATGAATTCAAATTCTAATTAAAAATTCGAAAAAAGGGCTCCGAGGTGCACATTCCGGACCTCCAAGGTATACATGTACCAAATTTGGTAGCTGTAGGTCCAACGGTCTGGCCTGTAGAGCGCCAACACACACACACACACACGCGCGCGCACACACACACACATTGAGCTTTATTATAAGTATAGATGACCGGCAGTAATTTTAGAGCTGGATGACCATTTGACAACTTTGGCAAATTTGGCGACCAAATATAAGTTACTTATGAAAGTTAGTTAATAACAATTGAAGAAAAAACTGTTTTAACATCAAGTGTTATTCACTACAAGATTTAAAAAATGTATTTGAACTTAATTGGATGAATAAAAAATATTTTAGGCACTTTTCCGTTTGCCGGGTGCTGCTAGAAATCCCCAAATTATGTAGGACCGCGCCAAATTTGGCACCATTTGCCCTCTTTGTTTCAACTTGCCTCGCATTTGGTTCATATTGGCGACATTTCCTTCCGGATAACGGAAAAAGTACCGTATTTTATTAGCGATTGAATATTTGAAAAAGGTATATAAATAAATATATATAGGGAAAAAGTGAACTAATAGTAGGAACTGAAAAACGCAGGTAGCGATAACACGAAAGCATACCATTCATATGAAAAAGAAACGTAAAGGGCTATAAGATTATGAAGGTAGAGTTAACATGCCAAATACTATACGGAAATTGGTAGTAGCGACACATTCAGTTGATATTCAGATGATAACGACATCGGACATCTGAACTTAGCGATTCGTTCATTGCTTTCATAAGCAACAATCAATTCTGTTGATATTAGAATCGGAAACATTTTTTTTTCAAAATTATTTGTTTTTCAGAATTTACACCGGATATAGGGATTTTATTAATGAGTAGCAGCCTTTGTCGAACAGCCGATTCACCGGTATTGATGCTCTGTAAAATAATCAATCAACATTTAAGGTATCCAACTACATTCAAAGGAAAAATTTTGAAAAATGGGTTTTAAAAAAAACTTTTTATGGTTTTTAGATGTATTAGCAACTATAAACAATATAAATACAACAAAGTTATTTGAAAATATAATATATTTTTAGAGATAGTAAAATTTGTAGTAAATTTTAATGAAAGTGAACTAAAACGGTTAACACGCTAGGCAAAATAGTAATACAGCAATCCTAACTTTCTTTGTAGACAAGCTATGAAATATAATGATGAATTGAAAGAACCAAAATCTAAGAAAAATCTTGAGATGCAAAGAAGTGATGGGTAAAAATGTGAGCAAATGCATTTTTTCCATCCATTCACAACTTCATTTTTCTAAAAGCGCGTATAAGTCAAAGTGTATTTTACCAACAATAAAAATTTTGGTTCATTTCATTGTCCATATTATTTAAAACACTCGCAGAAATTTTTATACAAATACCTCTATTCGTTTTTGAGGTATCATGTGAACGATGGAGAGTTTTTATGAAATTTAAAGTTTTGAAAAAATTGAAATAAAAGACAAATTTGTATTGAAAAAATATGTGACACTGGATGAAAGGTCAGACCTTCCTTCTCCTAGAAAATATAACCTGTTTTGGAAAGAGGAAAGTCTGAATAACAAGAAATAAAAAATAAAAAAAACATTGACTAATGTGGTCGATAACCAATGTTTTTAACGTAGTCGGATACCTTAATGCAACTTGGTCTCATAAGAGAGTTTTCAGTAAAATATTTTTAAGTTTCAAATTTTAATAGTCACATGATTCCCTTCATAATTATGCAGGCCTTAAGTCATTCTGCTATTGTACTACGCATCTCTCTCTAATTTTTAGTTAGCTTCCGTAAAATTCAAGTTAAAATCAAAGTGGAATTCCTTGAATTAATATAAAGACATTTTTTAATGAAACCTAACATATAATAAGAAATATGTGAACTGAAACCAGAGTCGCAGAATAATTTTCATAATAAGGACCACAAGTGCAGTAAGAAATAACACACTATTTCTTCGAAACCAGGTCTAACAAATCCCCGAGCTTAGGTACATATAGTTTTTGAGCATATAAAATATGTGAACTGAAACCAGAGTCTCAACAAAAAATTTCATAGTAATAATCACAAGTGCCATAAGAAATAACACAGTATTTCTTGGAACCAAGATCAAACAAATCCCCGAGCTTAAGTGGGTGTAATTATTGAGCATATAAAATATGTGAACTGAAACCAGAGTTGCAGACTAATTTTCCAAATAATAATCACAATTGCCATAAGAAATAACAGAATATTTCTTAGAACCAAGATCAAACAAATCCCCGAACTGAGGTTTAATTAATGAGCATATATGACAAAATTGCTATGTAGCCCACACCAGTATCTTAGTTATTTTATTTTTCCAGTTTACTCTACGGACTATCAGCATTATAGAGCTAATTACGACTCAACAGGAAATGGGGTGTTAGTCATCAAATGAATAAACTCTGAACCTTAAACACTAGTCTCTCAACGAAATAACAACTTGGGCACTCTGTTCTACCATTTGACTGAATCTGGGAAAATAATAATTCCTAAAAGATTAGACATCGGACAAGTGTTTGCATAAGATGGTTTCCCATAATTTGGATGGAGCCGCCTTTCTTCAGAAACACGATAGTCGCATTAAGAATAATGTGGCTTCACTGTGGCCTCGCTTGTTGAGCGAGGAGACACATAATCCCCGAGAAGATTTCTGGACGGGGCGACACGAAACTTGCATTAAATCGATGCATCGCATTCAATTTAGTTAAAGATAATAAAGTCCCCCCCTCCACCATTAGTGTGAGGGTGCAATTAAGTTTTCTGACTCATTTTGCCAACGATCTGCATTCCCAAGAGTTGCAAGTGACTTAAGAATCTTCAGGGCGGTTGCGAGACATTTTGGTTGGGGATGGACAGGAAATCGACTAAAACGTTCTTGACATCCAAAAAAATTAGCTCAACGGAGACTTAAAAAAACTACTTTTCATTCAGTATTGTTATTGAAATCGAGTGTTAGCATCCCCCGTGTGTTTCAGGAGGATTAGTTTTGGTGACACTTTCAAAAATTCAGGAGTAATTAGTCTGAGTGTTTAAGATGACTTATAAAAAAAGATTAAAAAATGGATATTTTTTTAAAATTCGTTTATTTTTTATGGGAAGTATTTTTTTCTTTTAAAATAATTTATCAGTATACTTTCAAACATAATTAGAAGATTAAACCGAAAGAAAATTCTCAATTTCTTTTAGAAACCCAGGAAAAGAAAACTCTCTGAAAAGGCAAACACACGGGTAAAAAAATTGTCGTTGGGTATATATAAGTATAGATTTTGTACGAAATTAGAAATTTTAAATCAGCCGTTTTTCAGTATAAAATGTTTTTTTTTAATTCGTTTATTTTAATCAGAAGTATTTTTTTCTTTTAAAATAATTTATCAGCATGCGGTTAAACATTATTAAAAGATTAAACGTAAAGAAAATTCTCAATTTCTTTTAGTAATTCAAGGAAAAAAACACTATCGGAAAAGACAATGCATGGGTAAAAAAAATGTGTCGTTGGGTACAAACAGTGTGCGATTTGTAGGATAATAGAAATTGTGAATCAGCTTTTTTTCAGTATAAAATGTTTGAAAACTATAAATTTTTGCTAAAAAAATTCTGAATTTTAGTTTATATTTGCGTTAAATTATTTTATTAAAATAATTTTCACAAAAAATTACGAAAATATGAATCCTTAAAGAAAAAAAAAAAAAGAAACCCATCAAACATTAAAATCTCTATTTCAAAAGATTGAAACCACATTTATTTTTTCTGTATTTTCCTAAAAATTATTCAAATCTACATTTACGAGTTTTAATCAAACTTTGATATCATGAATATAGATTTTGAAAGTTCCGAAATGCTTCATAATGACAATTTAACAACTTTCATATATAAAATGATTGAAAATGTGAATTTAAGAAAGGAGCTGATGTGTTTAATGAAAATGTAATATCAAAATAAAAAAAAGATATCAAAAGTATCCCGAGGATAAATAATGGCATCTGTTTCAATGTGATAAATTATTAAAACAGACATAAATTCTTAGTTTTAGTTTATCCGCTTCCTTACGTCCAGGAAATTTTTAAAGAGAAACAAATAATGACTTGATGTAGACGCGTATACGATGAAGATTAATATCCTTTACTGTTCCATCGATATTAAACCGTGGAAAAAGTTAAAAACCTTCCAGAAAATTCTGGTATTTTATTTGTTTTCGGGGAATAATGACGAATTGATTACATTCAGAATCTTACGGATTCTAAAAAATAATTTATTTTGTCTTGTATTGCCATTTCTTTAAAAATAGATCATTAAATTTCGATATTTCTTAAATTTAATTTTTGCTGGGCATTTTATCGAAATCATGATGTGAATGTATTTTCGCTATTTTGTTTAAAACTTAAGAATTAATTTGAAACAATCTATTTTTGCAATACGCGGTGGCGTCGTTTTAAATATTTTTCTTTTTATAAGAATTCGAGACTTATAAAAAAAAATTATGAGAAATTAAATGAAAAATAAATTGTTACTTTTCCATGGCAGCAACGAAAATTGGAAAATATCTAGAATTCTCTGAAAAACTTTTAAAATTTGGAATATCGTTTATTTTTTTTAACGGTAAATAATTTTTTTTATTCCTTAACAAAATGAATTAAAATATTTTGTTTTCTTTTCAAAACTGATAGGGTTTTTTTTCGCTGAAAGTATCTCATATATAATGCAATGTATCTAAAGAAGTTTTTTTTAAAAAGAAATTTTGTTTTTATAGCTTCTGTAAATATAAATGTTGCAGTTACAATATTTTTACATGGAAATAATTATCAAAACATTGCCACTAAAAATTGCAATTTGGAAAATATTCGAATGAATATCATACGTAAATAATGAGTTCAATGAACTGAATATTTTTAAATTGAAGACTAAGTGAAACATTTTATTTGTTAATTTGTTCTTGCATATACTTGTATATCTACACTAAATCATCCAGCGCCTTGCAATCATTCTTTAAAATAGAAAGATTATGGTCAATTTCGATCGGGCGCCGCAACATCTCTTGAAATATACGCCGTTTCCTAGGCTTCCTTCTATGAGCCTTTACACTACATCTATTATAGCTGAATTAGAAGCAAAATACAGTGATTACTCACTTACACGTGCTCTCACTTATGCGCGTTTCTCACTTATGCGCATTCTTTCGCGACCAGAGATATAGGAATACAATGATGACTGTTATTCACTTATGCGCGGTGTTACAAAAAGGCACCTCTCACTTATGCGCGTCGAAAACAATAACTAAAAACAACCCTTAAACACGCCGGCAGATTACTTTCGCCACTAGTTCCGCAGAAAATCAAACATCAGATATGACATCATGTTCTCTTACCAGAGGTCAGTGACTCATCTTTAACCGCAGAACAACTAAAAGATAACTGTAGAACAATGCAAAGAGGACCTGGCTACTTTAATAAACGGTTACGAAGCTAAAAACATCTATAATTGTGATGGAAACTGGACTCTTTTATAGAATAATGCCGGACAGAACCTTAACATACAAGGATGGATCATACCTTTATAATAGCACATACATAGTAGTATTATCAACAATATACACACTATATTGATGTTTTATTTTTAAGCCCCCTTTTGAGACTTTTCACTTATGCGCATTTTTTTTCGAAGTCCTTGCAACTGCAATTAAGTGAGAGACCACTGTCCCTTGCTACAGCTTTGGTTTTATTCATCTGAGAACATGATCCTGTTTTTGCTAGAAAGCTATCAAAAATGCCCCCCCCCCGAAAAAGTTCCCCAATTCCTTGAATGCTTTTTCAGAAATCTTTATAAATAACATACCTTTATCAATTAAACCCCTTTTCCATTCATTAGCAGCTAGTTTTTCATTTTTAATTCAGCTCATTTTTAGACCTGGTTCAGAAGAGCATAAATCTTACGGAGCTTACGAAGAAGAGAATGTTTACAAAACTCTTAGCAAGCGTAGTAAAACACTTCATTTAAAAATTGAGCATAGTAATATAGTAAACAGGCATAGCAATTTAGGCATAATTTAGACATCAGTTTAGGACATAGGAATTTAGACATAGTTTAGACATCAGTTTGGGATATAGTAATTTAGGTATAGTTTAGACATCAGTTTGGGACATAGGAATTTAGACATAGTTTAAACATCAGTTTGGGATATAGTAATTTAAGCATAGTTTAAACATCAGTTTGGGATATAGTAATTTAGGCATAGTTTAGACATCAGTT
>JAPMOQ010037680.1:298244-312389 GCA_026543055.1 Argiope trifasciata | reverse complement strand
CACAATCCGATAATGAAAAGTTCCACAATCTGATAATGAAGAATTTCACAACCCGATAATGAAGAATTCCATAATCCGATAATGAAGAATTTCACAATTTGATACGGGAACTATTGACAGGCATAATGATGGTTTACAGTTATTTATCAAATATTACGCTAAAGGTGTCTTGTTCTTCATTATAATCATTTTTGAGGGATTTAACGTTTAGTTTATTTACCTCTATAAATATCAGACTCCAACACACACGCAGCAGCAAACTTACTTTGATTCTTCTCAACCAAGTCAATCATTTTCATTTTGTCTAACAGTGCCTTAGGGAATTAATTTGTAGTAAAAGGTAAGACGTTCAATGCGTGAGCTTTAATTTATTTTTGCGCATGTTTCATAGAATGTCTTAAATATCATGTAAGTAAATACTCGATGATGTGCATAAGGCTTCTATGGTCTAAGCCTGAATAGATTCCATTTTGTGATATAGCTGTTTTATTTAATGAAGTATATTTTGAGTACTTAATTATAGTTTTATAACGGAAACAAAAATGAGAAACAAATATTATATATGTAATCCAAAATATGATAAAATTTAAAGTTAGTTTTTATTTATTATATCCACCTGTTGCAAAAAAATGAGAGCTCTCACTTATAAAAAAACACAATAGTAAAACTGAATCCTACAATATACTAAGCAATGTGAATGTAATAAAGAATTGGAATAAAATGAAATAAAAAAAAGCATTATAAAAAATAGCCATGCTGTTCTGTGGTAGCAATAAGCATAAAAATTATTACATTTAATTGTTAGTAAAAATCCATTACACTCTCTCTTTTATTTTCTGTTACAACATGGATATCTTTTAATAACACAAGTACATGGAGGGAAAATACCGAATTTGCAGATTTAAGTTTATTTAGATAAAACAAACATTTTGAAATCAATCTATACCAACAGTATAATTGTGAAAGTTTGGGTGGATGGATGTCACTCCATCACGCCAGAGCGGCTGAACGGAATTGGATGAAGTTTAGCACAGTGATAGATTAGAGTCAAGAATAGAAAAGAGGATACTATTTGTTTCGGTTCATTTTTTATTCATTCAAAACTCACTTTCGTGCCAAAAGGCTAAGGTAAGTAAAGCACTTTCCCGCCGAAGGTAAGTAAAGCACTGGTGTTTTCCCCCCAACAGCAATCCGGTTAGGGTTGGCAGAATTTCGACCGATTATTTCAAACGATTCTATTTATTTTCTTAGTGTTTGATGTATTTAAAACGTTGTTAAATGAAGCGTTCTTTCGGATTCATTCTGAAGTACGTTTAAATTAAAGGAAAAAAAATAAATTAAATACAAATTTTCTAATCTCCATTGCGTTACCCCATCTGACGTAGGAAAGTCAGACGTGTGTGTTACGCCAACTGGCGTTAAAAATCACTCATGATTGTTCACAACTGAGTTTTTATTCATATGAAAAGTATAAAAACGATGTGTGTAATACTGTTATAGCTATCTCTACCTCGATCCATTAATAAAATGGAATTGGCCGGACTTTATTCGCTGTTTTGTTTTATTTTGGGTATACAATGTAAATAAATTGTTTTTACATTAGTTTTTGGTTTTTGGTATTAAAATGCATTTAGATTATATGTTTTTCATACATGCTTATCCTTTTGAATGTATCGTTTTTAAGTTACGTTTAAATTGATTTATTTGTCATTATTGGATAGTTTGTCGTACGTATACATCAAAATTTCCAAGCGAACGGAGTCGCGGGTAATACCTAGTCATTCATAATTTTATGATACAGATTTCGATTTTAAAAATACATTTTCAGTAAAATTATTATTACTGGGAGAGTTTTTTTAATATCTGAAATTAAAAATTAATTTGCGTCAAATTAAATTTTACAGTCTGTGGAGGAAAGCACTCTCTTTTTGTTGGGATTTCTTCACCTGCAGCTGGCAGTTTTTATGTAGTTTTAATTGACATATTTTTAATTTATTTGGTGATGTTTTTAATGTTTTTTTGTGCCTTTGCTGTTAAATTGGTGTATCTATTCGATTTTAATTTTCAAAAGTATTTTCGGGTCCCGAGGAATAGATACTGTTGGACATTATCTGACGCATCACAGAAAAAAAAATCCCTTATTTGAATCCTTGCTGAGGGTGAAAGAGTCATCAGGCCGGTTTATTTTTCTATTTAATGTAATTTTGATTCTATTGTATTCCTTTTTACACACACACACACACACACTATATATATATATATATATATATATATATATATATATATATATATATGTACACTTAAAAAATAATATTCTCACATGATGACTTGAAATTTTCGATAGTAGGTTTCATTTTTACTTTTTATTTTAATATGTTAAAGAAATTAGATTATTTAATTCCCTCCGACTAAAATTACATTCCATGAAAAGAAAAGCTATTATGTGACTGTTCTTCTTCAACCTTTTAAAACGCATCTGCTGTCAAAGAAGCATACTGAGAAAAGATGCAATACTTTTCAGAGTGAATAAAAAATATGTCCGATGAAAAGATTTGGCAAATACTGCCGTTTATGCTTTATTCATTGCATACGCAATTTCGGGCTTCAGTTATGTGTTGCTTTAAATTATTCAAGACCGCCTAAAGAAAACATGTTCATGTTTTCACATGATAAAAAAGCAACGTTATTGACAGTTACTATACCCACGAATTAAATCCTATTTTAGTATATAGTTCCAGTGATAAAATGATGGATTGTGCCAACAGCCATGTACTGTTGCTGCAGCTGATCTGAACCGGCTGCTGTCCGTGTGAGGGAAGGTGGGCCCATTCTTTGATTCTGAAGTCTGGCTAAATATCTGGAAACAAGAAGAAATGAGATGGAACAACAGTGCCTGCACATAAAACATTATTAAGTTAAGCAAAAAATGCTTTAACTGATATAAATTCAAACTTTTTATCGCATTATTTGTATTTATGGACACTCTATTTTCAGCATTAAGATTTTTAATTGATATAAGAGCAGCATTTTTCAATGAAAATTAAAATGTACTCAATATAATTTCTGGAACTTTTAAACTGATCTTTTTAGATTTCAGTTTCATCAGTTTGTTCACAAAATGAAAAAAAAAAATGATGAAGTATCCCATAAAAAGGTATTCATCCTCAACCTCTTAGAAACCTATCGGCAATATATTACTAGAATATTATTAAAAGAAGAAATGAGAATTAAAGAGTATTACGACACTTTATATGTTTCTTCAAATGCTTCAAATAAGTTTTTAATAATTCTTTATACGTTTTCTATTTAATAATATAAAAAATCACCGTTAGGTTTTTCCTACATAATTTTCCCACAATAAATTTAAGTAAAATAAATGTGATCTAAAATGTAAATGTTATATAATTTGAAGGTGACATAAAATTTCATTTATATTCATTTTTGAGTGTTTGAATGAAATTTTTCCTCCATTTAAAGACGAGACAGAAGGACGCCCTTTCACGTTGATTCCTCTCTGCATCCAATATTAGGAAAATGCACAAAAATCCCTAGGAGTGCGTTCTACGTAATAAATCAATATGAAAGAGATGAAACTAAATCCATATTTTCTGTCACTTGGCATACTTTAACGCAGTTTATGCCCTCCTCCACTTTCTTAAAAGGCATAAATTTGTTTTGGAAAAGGAAAAATTTTCCTTTTGACATTCTTCTTTAGACTACAGAGATCTTTGTATCCTAAAACTTTTCAGATTTTTCTTTTTGTTGAATTTTTCCGAGGCACTACTTATTAAACGCTGGGAAACTCTCCATTTTTCTCTACTTTCGGGAGATGAAAGAAAAGGAAAATTCAAATTCTTCTTTTTTTTCTTTCCCTAATAGCTTCCTGAGTACTCGGGTGTTCACCACATCTTTCTGGAACATTCATTGTGGAATCGCTTTCCCGCGTTTCCGGTACATGAGGGAAAAATACTCTTCTTTTTTTCCCTCTCCGAAGAAAATCGCTTATCAAGAGGACAACTTTCATTCATATGGATTTTATTCCACCACAAGGAAAAAGGGGCGATTCGCGAAAAGAAAATGTAATCCATTTAAGGTTGCCAAAGGAAAGGAGAAAAAATCTGGTCGATGATTATATTGAGCGGAAAAAGAAGAGTTTAAAAAGATTAAAATGGCGCGGCTGAGCCGGGTAGTTCAGATTTTTCAAAGACTAAAAGCATTTTGATGACTTTTTTCTTGCTTCTCTTTGTAAATTTTCCCCGACAGCCTAATTTGAAACTACGTCGCTATTTCTTTCTTTTTTATGAATTTATAATAATGGAAGATACATAGTTTATAAGTTAAACGATTTTAAACATGTAGTTTCCTTCATTTGTTTTGAATAACCAAGTACCATTAAAATGTTTGATTCTTAATTTGAGAATTCAAAAATTTAAAAAATGGTTTATGGTGTAGAATAATTTTGCAATAAATAAATGTGATTTTTCTGACTTTAATATTTAAGATGTACATACGCACTGGAAGATTTGGATTAACTTTAAAAATCCATTTTTTTAATAGTAAGTTATTAATATATTTTTAAACTTATTTCAGTGAGTGTTACACTAATGACACAGGTCTGCATGTTTTTTTAACTTTTGATCATTGATTCCTGTGTATTTTTTCACGCGGAATCTGAATAGGACGTTAGTGTTTTCCCATCAAGTCAGGAATTTTTGCGAAACGCAATTTTCGAAATTTGTAATATGTTCCAAAACATCAAATATATGAAATATATTGACAGATTTAAAACGGTTTTTTTATTACAAAATGTATTTAATTTAATTAAACTTATGGTTTATATTTTACAGTATCATAGCCAAGCACATCAAGAGTCCGTTGGGGAGAGGGGAGGCAAAAATTGAATGAAAACTACCACAAAATTAGCCTAAAGTGAAAATAAATTTTTTACACGAAATTTTATATTGATACACTTAATTTTATATACTTAACTTTAAATTTAATTAAATTTAATTTTAACCTGTCTTAATGATGATGTATGTAAAAAAAGTCCCCTTTCATTTGTGTCGTTGTCTCTTTTGACCAATCATGCTGTATTGGCGGCTTTTCCGTCCATGTGTCCTTGTTGGCTCATCGCGGTGCAGCATCCAGGAATAGTCTGCCGTCATTGAAGTATTCCATCTTCCATTTTTTGGATATCCTGATGGAATCTCTCATCCATCTCTTCACTAACAGCACCCAAATTCTCAGGAAAGTAATCCAAATGTGAATTTAGAAAATGAATCTTCAAACTCATGGAACAGCCTAAATTTTGATACTTCAGGAAAATGGAAAATCGTTATCAAGGAAGATGGGATACTTCAATGACATAACCCTAAAAATGCAGGCCTGTGTTATTAACTAATTAATTATTTCATGCGCTAATTAGCATGTTTTTTAAATATAATATTTAAAATTCCAATTAGTACAAACACTTAATTCTAGTTGGAAATGATGCCTAATATGTATCTTCATGTTGTCTGTCTCCATCAAATAAAAATATATAGTTCTTTTAACATTTTTTTCGTCAACGATGAATAGAACAGGCGAGATTTTTTCTGTCATTTTAACTTTTAAATAGCTATTAGAAATTTACATCTATAAGTATAACTTTAATTCAGGCACAAAACATGCACTGTTTCATACAAAATATTTTGATATATAAATAATCGTATTTGGTTCAATTTTTTGTTGAGTTATGATTGTTTGAATGAAGTAACACAATGTAAAACAATAACATTCTTCATAAAAGGGGTTTTTTTAAACCGAAACTAGAGATTTTAGTGAAAGGACCTGAAGAAAATTTCTTATTACTCGTGTATCGACAACATTTGGGTAGTTTTTGAAAGCTACTGGACCAGAGAACATTGGGAAGTAAGAAAAAATATTCGACATTTTGAACTATTTAAGATGCATTTAGTTACGGTTCTATTCTACACTATTCAGATCAGAATGAAAGTATGGCATGATTACAAAATAAATTTAACCACCCAACAAACCTATAAATGGACTCGGGTATTTTAAGTACTCTGAAATATAATTTTATTTTTCTACAAATACTGCAACAATAACACGAGTTAATGAGTGCATGTCTTTCTATTGTCGCTGTACTGGCTAGATCATTGAACTGAAATCTAACAAGAGTTGGGCAAATTTATTTTGGTGGATGATAATACGTTCCAATGAGGATTTTTTTTTTAAATTTTAAGTATCCAAGTTATGTACTCATTCGGAATTTATTAGCGACAATTTCCAAAAAATTGTCTTAAGAAAATTGATTTTTATACTTACTTAAATTTTAATTAAATATATTCCAATTATATAAATTCAGTCATCATACATTTCTGTGCTTTAGTTTTGAAAACGCAAAAAATGATATGAATTATTTATTGCAAACTATATGTTTTGAATGGAAGTCGAATCCATTTCATCGTATTTTCAAACCCTGGGCTGGTGTGATGGCATAGTGGTAACGTGTCTTACCCGTAATCTGGAAGTCCTGGTTCGTCCATGGTTGTTTTTCTTCTGCGTTCTATATGTGAGTTGTGTGAATGCGCCTACCCCCCCCCCTCCGTAAAAAGGAGCTGTGCAAGCGAATGTGAAGCATGAAGTAGCTAACTCGTGCTCTAGTCCCCAGTTGGCGATACTGAAAAAACAAGAGACGCTCATTTCCGCTTAAATCCCTGACGGACAACTGACAGCAGGTTTGTAAAGAACCATTAGTAACAGCAACAACGCAGCAAATTCAAAAATTGTATGTATTCATTTTATTAAAAAATGCAAGAAACTTTTTTTTGTTATTTTAAAATATTTGTTTTTTAATGAAAAGCGTTTCTATTTTTTACTATTTCGAATAAATTTATTTTTCTCGGGAGATTTACTTTAACCTTTCGCAATAATTTATTTTTTGTTATAATCTTTAACTTGCCTTCTCATTTTCTGCGAGATAATCGCGTCTGGGGATCACAATGTTTAAATCTGTTGTAATGAGCTCGCATTTTATAAGGTGCAAATAAAATGTAAAAACTGTGATTGGCGACAAAAAAATGATATAAACATGATTCTTACTGAATTTCATTTTTTTAAACCTTATTTTATCCAATATACACTCATTATTAATGCATTATTCAACCTTCCATCACGCTAAAGAATTAAAATTTTATACTAGTAGTACATTTTCTGTTCATCGTTACATTTATAAAAATTTTAATTTATCCGCTTTCTGAGAAATTATTTAAAAATAGCTTGTAAATTAGATGGGCTTAAATCATCCACTGTAAGTCTAACGCGTACAGAGAATAAAAATGCTGTATCATCAAATTTCATTCTAAGCTATTAAAATCCTAAATATTTCTTATGCTTTCTTTTTCTATTTTCCAGCTTTCCTTTCGGAGTGTGCCTCTAAATGCTCAGGACTCTAATAAAGAATTTTTTAAAAACATTTTTTAAAAAATAACTGCTGCTCCATTGACCTGTGAATCGTTTAAGAATAAGTTTACAAAACTTTATTATTATTTCAGATCTACAATTTCTTTTTTTTTTTTTTTTTTTTTTTTGTCTTCCCAAGAATTACCTTAGATATGTCAAAATTAAAAAAAAATATTATTCTATACGAAATGTCACAAAAATAATGTAAAATATTCATTTATTATCTTTCTAGGTATAACAAAGAGAAACCTAAACGGAAAGGAATGTTTATTTTAAGGTACCTGAACACTTTGAAAGGCGCTATTTTAGTAAAAACGACATTTTTCATAGTTTATTAGACATAGTTTATTTTCACTCTTTGAGATATCCAAAACAGGTTTACTTTCGTCTCTACGTTCATTAGGAGTCAAGGTATTCATATTTTCGTAATAATCAATAAACCGGAAGTAGACATTTAAACAACCGGAAGTGCAGGGCCAAAAACGTGTTTGTATAAACACAAATTTAGTTTTAAATACAGAAAAGTTTTATACAGAAAAACAAAATGAGTGAAAATTTTAATGGTGTTTTGTGGAAATGTCTACCTAAAAGTGTCTTTGTTGAGCTCTGAATCCTCAGATGAGGGATATTTAAGTCTGTAATACATTATAATGAATGTTTTACAGAATTAATGAATATCGCAAAGCTTGTTGGAATGTATCCTAGTGTAAATTCAGTTCGAGTATTTCCTGAGTTCGGCAAAGATCGAATAGATGAATTTGAGCAGCATTCATTTACATATGCAAAAATTGCTAGGAAAAAATGTTAATGATTACAAAAGGAAGATTACTAAAAGATGAAATGGAAGGGGGTATAACCTATAAATGGGGGGAATTTTAAATATGTACTCCAATAATTTATTATTAAACGAGTTATTATATTTTTCAAATGCATTTTTCTCAAAACTGATTTTTATTCATTTGTTATTCACTTCAAATCAAATAACTCAAAATGTTAATAGATTACTTTGTAATTTGATGGATTTTGTCTTTATACTATTTTATAGGTAATAAACTAAAAGAATTTAGATCAAGTGTTTTTAATTTACAGCCTGTTGTCCGAATAATAACGTCATAAATTTAGTAATAAAATGCATGATACATCTTTAACCGATTGTAAAATTTTTATTTATTATCAGAACCTTACTCTTGTAGTTCATTCCCTAGAGAAAACTATGTAGTTTATTCTGTTATAATTCTTGTTGGGACAAGAACAATAGTCTTTGGTGTAGCTATTTGGTTTCATAAGAACTTGCTTACATTTATGGTACTAAATGCCAATTTTAAACAGTTTTAATGTTTATTTCAAAGATGGACATCCTGTTACTAATTTCGAAACTTAAACTTAGAACTGGTTAAAGTATGTCTACACCATGTTTTTCACAAAAAAAGGCTCCGAAACGTGAAAAATAATTCATTGTTCATTTGTAAAAAAACAAATGCAGATATAAAAGAACATCCCTTTTTAATAAAGAATATACGAATATAAGCCATATATACTTATTTTGATGAACTGCACTTTTGCCTTCTTAAACCATTCATCCGATTGTGATGAAACTGCGTCAGTTGCATCTACGGGATAGTTACAGGAATAGTATAATGATCTAATTTTTTTTAATCGAATCGCAACAGCTTATGTTTATCAAGGATTCATCCTAAATGTATCTCGTAGGAGACACAATAGAATTTGTAGAAATGCAAAATTCAAGTTAAATGCTAATGTTTTGTAGCTATAGTACGCAAATGTCATGCGAATCATTCTCAGAGGTAACTTTATTATAGAACACAGGCGATTCAATGCGATTATGCTTTTATATAAATCAAGTATTTCTATAGCTTTTTTTTCTTAAGAAGTGTTCCGAAAAATGAAAAAAAATATTTCATAGGTGATTTGTAAAAAAACATAAGCAGGTATAAAAGAAAATCCCTCTTTTTTTAATAAAGAATATACAAATATAAACCATATTTACTTATTATAATGAACTGCATTTCAAACCAATTCTTTTTCAATTCTTATATGAAGAAAAAATTATTTGGTTGAAAAAAGGTTTAAAAAATTGTTTTATCTTGGATTGGTCTGCGAGTTGATTCTTTCTATTCTAGCTTTCCACAGAGAAGCCAGCCAAAAGGTTTTGTGCACTACACCCACAAATACCAGACATCTGTCAAAGAATACGAACCTCTAGGCGCAAACTTATCTGTTTCCGAATTTCCACGTGATCTGCAATTGAGTCTGGTTTGCTTTAAGTAACAAACGAAAAAGAACAGGGATGGCCGTTCATCAAAGGTTGCTCGGATGATTTCTGTCCGGAAATAGATTTTTTTTTTCAAGTTTTTTCTGTAAAAGCTTTCTTAGAAGCTGAACTTTCTCAGTAAAGGTAAAATACACTGCTAGTGACCAAGCAGTCTTTCGTGTGTAAACAAGTATTTATTATCTTTCTTTATCGTCAAGTAAAAGGAGACAACAGACAAATAGTTCTCTGCTCGATGCTTCCCCATGCTTTACAAATGAATTTATATGCTGGAAATTTTCTACTGCTGTCAATTCTCACGCAAATAAATAATTTATTATCAATGGGTTAACTGTATAAATTCCGTTTCTTTTTTCAAAAACTTTATTGAATACCAGCTGGTACCCTGCGCGTTGCTGCCGCAGAAGAAATAATCTTGGAAACATCGTTTGGAAATTGAAAGAGTTATCTTGTTTGATTTAAGAAGGATGTTTATTTTCTTGTCGACATTCATTGAAACAGAAGGATATATAAAGGATAAGCATGAATAGCACTTATTTTATTTTTATTATTCTATTCTACAATCAAATATTCATTTTTTTATACATTAGATTTGCGTATTGTTTTAGAATTGTAAAGCTTGGTGTTCTTTCAGAATGGAAATGAAAGAAACTATGTATTGCATCACGTGACTCGTTTCATATACGTTCGGAATTCTCAAATTTAATTTTAGAAAATGAGATTAAAATATTTTCTTTTCAAATGGTTTAAACATGGAAAACATATTTATACTATAAAAAATAATATATAGTTGAAAAGAATTTTTGGAAATGAGACGGTGTTAAATTATTTATACTACAATATTTTTGGTGGTTACTGCGAAAAGCGCTAAAATTTAATTAAAATTTAAAACCCCAATAGTAGTTCTTCCCAAAACTTTCTTACCTTTTAGAGTTATTACCTCCGAGAATGACTTGCATGACGTATTATAGCTACAAAATATTACCCTTTCACTTGGATTTAGCATTTCTACTGAATCTTTTGTGTCTCCTTGGCGAGTTATTTGGCGATGAATCCTTGCTAAATAAATGTGGTTGAGATTCGAATTTTTATTTAATTTTAGATAATTGTACTATTTCCATAACCATCCCGTAGACGTAAGCAATAAGCTGACAAAGTTTCATCGCAATCGGATGAATGGTTTAGGAAGGCATAAGAGACATACAGACCAACATTCATTTTTATTTATATAGACTAACAGCAACATGGCACACTTTAGAGGAGGATATTTTGGTATTAAAACTACATTGCTTTTAGTTCAAAGGCACTCTTGTGAATTGACATAAGGGAATATTAAAGTAGCTTTAAAAATTAGTATTGTTCTTAACTTTTGAATAAAGACTAATTAAAATGCGCAAATTATTTTACACAAAACATTTTCTCACGCTGGCACAAATTTGATCGGTGAGTAGTTCTATCAATGACGCAATCCATTTGATGCATGTTCCTTTTTTAACATTAAATAAGCTTAATACAAATAGGACTCTAGTTTCTGTACAGTATTTTTCCCTTTTCACGACATGACATTAACATTGCTTTCGTTAATACATTCAAATATACTTTACTCGAGGGATTAAAGACCTTTGCATGTAAAATTTTGTAAAATGTTTCAATTACTTGGATAAAATGTAACAATGTTTGAATCATTCCTAAGTTAAATACTTGAGACAAGGGTTAGTCTATATTTGAGGGTGCCCCTTGATTCCCGCCAAGTTGTGATCGCCAATTGCACGGCTTTGAATGGGCCCAAAATTCTCTATGTTTTGGCCGCCATGTTTGGCTGTTCGTTCGAACAGGCATGGCGTCAAACAAAAATCGCCCATTTCGCCAACAGGAACACACTCAAATATATTTTTATCGAAACAAGAATAATCAAGTCAAAACAAAATAAAAAAAAAGTTGTTTGGTTCCTCTCCGGAATAAACATTTGTCCTTCCAGAACGAACTGTTTCTCTACAATCTCTTCGTACATTCCGACAAGAATTTGTCAGCATAACATGAATCTATCAACCATTTTGCCTTAATAAAATCGTTCAACTTGTTTATGTCTAATACAATGAAAAGAAACCGTCTTATTGGCTGTGGAAAGAAATGAAATTTTATTATCATATGACAAATCAAGCCAATTTTCTACGTATATTGTTATTTAATCATTATTATTCTTGTCTGTAGAGATTTGGACAATAAAGAGAAATAAAATTTTCTTCTTATCTCATACATAGAATCTACGAAATGATAATCGCTTATAAGTCGTCTGATTTCATCAATGAAAATCCAAGTTTTAAGATTATCCGTACTTATTCCAAATGGTTTTTGATTTATATATCCAAAGCGGGAGGCGTTTTTGATCAAGTGCGATCAGAAAAAATGTCATTAGTCCAAGAATTAGACACTGCAAAAGCAAAATCAATAAATTTTTTCTTTTGACAAGAAGCCAACTGTTTGATCAAAAGGATATACAGTTGGACCTTATCTGGGGAGACTTAACTGGGGAGGTGAAAGCGGATTTCCTTTTCACTCAAATTACATTTTCTAATGAATATATTAATAGGAAAATACGCCAATATATTTTAATGATATTTTTCTTTTTATATCGATAGGTTTCAGAAGTGAGACTTCTGCCCTCTGGGTGCTCAGGGGTCTTTACCCTCAGAAGCTTCTGCAGCCTCTTTCCGTGAAAACACGGACATGACAATAAAAAAGTTTTCAGAATTTTTTCTAAATATATTTCCATTACAAAAAACAGAATGGGTTGGAATATAATTTTCTTCTGAAATTATATATTACAATAAATAATATTCGTGAAAAACATATAACTTTACAGTTTCTAAGTCATTTTCATTTTTCAAGTATGTAGAGGTATATAGAAAACAATGTAATATAAAATTTAACAACTATATGAAAAATTAAAAAGTAGACAGTGGGTAAAATGGATCCTTTTTTTGTCTGATTGTATGGCCTTCACAGCATGGTTTTCCTGGGCATTTTAAACATGCATTTCAAGAGCTTGTATAAAACAACCTATAAATTCTGTATATATTTCTCCTGCTCTTATATTGTATTTTATAAATTTTTCAAAAAACATTATGTTTGAGCCTACATATCAGAATGAAATTAATGAGAACTTCTGATCGATTCTGCAGCACTGCTTCAGAATAGGATCAGTAGATTTAATGACATTTCTAGGCTTCAGTTTTAGAGCCATCTGCTAAGCCTTGTTTATCACTGGGACGCAAACAGCGAGGTCCGGCCTTAGAGACCGCGCTGAGAATTAGTTCAAAAAGGGCACTTGTGTTGAAGGAAATAAAACAAGAAACTACAGAATTCATTCATTCATCTGAGTTAAAAATAGGAGTAATTGAAAGTTTGCCGCTTGTGGTCTCACAGATCACATGTCCCCAGTTAAGGGTTAAACAGTAAAATTTTATGTGAGGCTTTATTTTCGCTGAATGTATATACTTTGTTTGCAGCTACAACTGAAGGAAAATTACCGGTCCTGTATCGAATAGCTGGTTTTTGCCACAGGAATCTACCACACACACACACAAAAAAAAAAACACGTGAATGTTAAAAGTCAATTGAAAAACAAAATCTCCTTGATGGAAAAGTCTCCTTCAGACATTCTCGCATCATCTCTAATGAATATGGTACCCCTCGTAAGGGCAGAAAAAATGGGTGCCTTAAGGTGTACGCTTGAATATATATATTTTTTAATTTTAAGTTTAGAAATCCATATTTTTCACAGTAGGTCATTGATGTTTGTTTAAATTCTTTTCAGTGAGAAAAAAGTTGCACTAATTATTAATTAATATTTAATGAATGAATTGGCATATTTTTTGAAACAAGATACCTTAAATTCTAATTCGTACAGATACACCATTCTAGTTGGAGATGATGCCTCATATAAGTTCTCGCTGTCTGTATCTATCAAGTTATAAAAATTTATAGTTTTTTAAAACAATTTTTTCATCAATGATGAATAGAAAAAGCGAGATTATTTTCTTTAATTTTAACTTTTAAATAGCTATTAAAAATTCATTTCTGTGAATATATCTTTGATGGAGGCACAAAACGCCCACTGTTTCATACAGATTACTTTGATATATAAATAATTGTATTTGGTCAAAAATATCCTTCTTCATTCAATGAGTTCAATAAAAAGAACGGAACTAGGATTTTTAGTGAAAGTTACATCAAGATAAATTCTTATTACTCGAGAAATATTCCGACGTCTTGGTATCGTTTGAAAGCTAAAGGATCAAAGAATATTTTGGAGCAATAAAAAAACATTCGATATTTTGCACGAGTTTTGGCTGTGTACGTACACTTTAAATAAGACAGCGGGAGCCTAG
>JAPMOQ010037680.1:286932-298234 GCA_026543055.1 Argiope trifasciata | reverse complement strand
AGCTGCAATTGCAATAAAAAAATTAATACATTTCAGTTCAAACCACTAGCGCATGCTTATCAGTTGTTATCGTGTTTATCAGTTGTTGCATCTACAAAATTCTGATTTTACAAAATGATACATGATCAATCCCACGTTGAATTGAGCTCAAAACTTTGTAAGTGTCAATAGTATAAGACTACCCCGAAAGGAATGTTAGTTTAAGGTATCCGACTACGTTAAAAACACTGGTTATCAAACACATTATCGAATATTTTTTTAATTGTTATTTCTTGTAGTTCAGACATTCCTCTTTCCAAAACGGTTCATCTTTTCTTGGAAATGGAAGACCTGACTTATCACCCATGGTCATATATTTTTCAGTTAAAATGTGATTTTAACCAATTTTTCCAAAAGTTTAATTTTCATAAAAATTGTCAAAAAAAGTTTTAAAAAAAGTTTAATTTTCATAAAAATTGTAATAGAGGTATTTACATAAAAATGTTAACGTGTGTTTTAAATAATATGAAATGAACCAAAAGTTTGATTGTTGGTGAAATACTTTTTCGTTTAAAAGTGTTTTTAGAGAAATTAAGTAGTGAATTTATGGTAAAAATGAATATATACGTATATTTTTACCAACAACTTCTTTGTATCTCAAAATATTTCTTAGATTTTGGTTCAGTTCATCCATCGTGGTATTCTATAACTTGTGTAAAAAGAAAAATAGGATTGCTGCATTACAACTTTATGTAGAATGTTAATCGCTTTGGTTAAATTTCAACTTACAAATTTTTCTATTTCACAAAATATATTATATTTTCAAATAATGTTTTGCATTTAGAGCGTTTACAATTAAAAATGTATCTAAAATTCGTGAACAGTTTTAAAAAAATCCAATTTTCCAAAATTTTTCTTTCGAACGTAGTTGGGTACCTTAACTGATCGGTCCATGTAAGGTTGGACGATACGTATTCAGCAGTCGACCCCCAACGAATCCTGTTGATACTGCTACGTTCAGTGGTGGCCGATTGTATGCAAGAAGAAGTGTCTACAGAATAAATATTAAATATGTTCTACTAATTTTATCCGCTCTTTTTAGTTATCAATTTCACTTATAATTGAACAAACAGCCGGCGTCCTGGCACAGGGGTAGCATGTCTTCCCCGTGATCTGGGCGTCCCGGTTCGGGCATGGTTGTTCTGTGTTCTATCTGTGAGACGTGTGAATATGCCTTCCCCTGTAAAAAGGGCTGTGTAAGCGAAAGCGTGTGTCACCTTTATCTGAGCTAGAAGTCAGACTTCTGCCCTCTGAGTGCTCAGGGGTCTTTACCCTCAGAAGCTACTGCACTCCCTTTCAGCAGAAACATGGGCACGACATGGAAAACTTTTGTTATTGAGGTCATATATGAAATTTCTTCTATCTATTAAAAAACACTCAGTTGCCTTTGTCACAGACAGACGGACAACTGAGGGTGGTTTAAATCTTGCCGATTTGTCGAAATCTTGAACTCGGATATTTTGACATTTATAATAATTTTGTAGCGGATTGGATTGAATGGGGATCCAAACTGTGACGTTTGGGTTTATAGACGCGTAACTTAACCATTCGACAAAAGAGATCGTTAGAGTCAGGTGGCTGTTACTGGTTTATTTTTACAAAAGATATAGCAAGCACTACCAATAAGTCCTACGGCTGCAAAAAGTTCTTTTAGTGAAGTAATTGACGGATGTAAACAGATAGAAGTTTACGTATTCAAAGTCCAAAGGTCGCCATTTTGGTAAGTGAATCCATTGTTAGAACCTCGGCGAAACTCAACCTCTATTTTGGCCCAATTTCAGCCAACACAAAAGCCGCATTTTGTGCATACTTCGTTTATGAAAAACTAAAAGGCCGCGGTCGCCTGGCTGGTAGTGCGTCCGTCTCGCAGCAGAAAGGTGGCGAGTTCTGTCCTCGCCTCGGTCAAAGACCGCCTTGTTGCTTAATGGCAGTTGGGACACTTTAAATAGGTCGCGACTGCAAAGTCCTCCACGCTCCCATACATCTCTGGGTGTACTGAATCAGGGATTAGTCGGTCTCTGATCTGGATCTCAATTCTTGTGAATGAGTTCTGACTTTAATGAGTTCGACAGCCCCCTAAAAAGAGTTGTGTCTTGCGGAAAATGCGTGTAAAGGGGCATTAGATTGACCCAATAAGAAATTAAAAAGCTTCATCAGATTTGGTTTTTTTTATTCGAGAAAACTGATTGAAAAATTAAAATTTCATCTAATTTTTCTCCAAGCTCTTTTATTTTCCTCATTTATATGTAATTAAAATATCCGACTACGTTCGAAGGGGAAAAAATTAAAACTGAATTTTTTAAACACTTTTTAAAACAATTGTTTTTAGATGTATTGTCACTTATAATACAATATACTATAAATACAATAAAATTATTTGAAACTATTATATATTGTGAGAAAGAGAAAATTTTTTAGTAAATTTTAATGAAGTTTGACGGAAACGATTCACACTCTACACAAAATGGTAACACAGCAATCCTGTTTTTCTTTGCACGAGAGTTATGGAATATAATGATGAATGAAATGAACCAACCTGTAATAAAAATATTGTGATGCAAAGAAGTAATGGATAAAAATATACGTATATATGCATTTTTTCCCATTAGTTTATAACTTAATTTTTCTTAAAACACCTATAAAAGAAAAAGTATTTCACCAACGATAAAACTTTTGGTTCCTTTCATCGCCCATATTATTTAAAACACACGCTGGTCTTTTTATGTGACTACCTCTATTAGTTTTGGGAATATCCTGTTAACGGTGGAGAATTTTGATGAAAATGAATGTTTTGAGAAAATGGAAGCTAAAGACACATTTTATCTGAAAAATATAGGGCACTGGATGATAGGCCTTTCCTTTTCCCAGAAAAAAATAAAGTGTTTGTTAAAGACAAAAGTCTCGATTACAAGCAATAACAAATTTTAAAAACTTCGCCAATGGGGTCGATAACCAGAGTTTTAAAAGTAGTCTTATACCTTAAATCTCTTATGCATTGGTTTTATCAAATAATGTTACTTCGCTTTTTATTTCCAATCACAGTAAAATACTAGCACAAAAAGGTTTGTTTCTCTGATCTCTTTTAATGGGGGTGTCCTATTCATAATACCTCACCCAAAAATCAACACAACATTCAGTACAATTCACACGCAGTTTCTAATTTAAAGGATCAGCTAAACAGAGGAAATTGTATCAAAATGAGTGTATCAAAATAAGCGTAAGAAATAATAGATTTTAGAAACATATTTTTCCTGGTCCCGTGTCAGACACTGCAAATAAAATTAGACTATTAAGGTATCCGACTACTTTTAAAAACACTGAGAATTGACCTCTTTGCCGATTTTTTTAAAAAGTTGTTATTTCTTGTAGTTCAGACTTTTCTTTTTCCGAAACAGTTCATCTTTTCTACAAAAAGGAAGGTCTTACCTATCGTCCAGGCTCACACGTATTTTTTGCTGAAATGTGTCTTTCACTTCCATTCTCTCAAAACAATTAATTTTCATAAACATTCTCCACCGTTCACTTGATATCTCAAAAACTATTAAAAGTATTTACATAAAAAATTAATTTGTTGGAGAAATACTTTTTCATTTATAGGTGTTTTTTGAAATATTCAGTTGTGAATGGATGGAAAAAAATGCATACATGAGTATATTATTATAAAAAACTTCCTTGCATTTCAAGATGTTTCTTAGATGTTGGTTCATTTAATTCATTATTCTATTCTATAACTTGTGTGCAAAGAAAAATAGGACTGCTGCATTACAGTTTTGTGTAGAGTGTGAACCGTTTCGGCTCAATTTCATTAAATTTGCTACCCATTTTCCTCTTTCTCAACATATATTTTCAAATACTTTGGTTGTATTTATAGTATTTTGTAATATAAATGATGATATATCTATAAACCATCATTTTAAATATTTTTTTAAAAATCGAATTTTCCAACATTTTTCTTCGAACTCAGTCGGATACTTTATACAAGAAATTATTATTATTTTTTGTTTATATTACGAGGTTTGAGACACTTAAGTTGCATAATTTTTTAAAATTCAGACCGTAACACATCACAAGACGATATAAAATAATACGTTTCGATTGTGCGCGTGAGTTTTCAATGTATTCGGATACCTTAAAACCATTCATTCAAAGCTTCACATCCAACATTTTATAATATTAGGGGGAAGAGACAGAGTGCAGGAATGCTCGGGCTGAGAGAAAATAATTCCCCTCTGTTTGGCAGCCGAGTATTTCCAAATATGGCGAGTAATGAAAGTTGGCGCCTTCTTTGGCAGCCTTCTAAATAATTAAGCCTTCCAAACCGACGTCTGGTCGCTCAAGCCGCCATTTAATTAAAATCAGGCCACTTCTGGAAAAGTATCTGTTTGATTATTCCCTACTAATCGATAGTTCAGATGGAAAAGTTTGCCATTTCAAGTTAAAAATAGCACCGCACTGGATTTGGAACAACGGAATATTTATTCTGTGATTCGGGCAAAATGAATACAGCGTTTTCGAGCCTGTTCTTGCGAATTTTTTAAAATGAAAAGGGTTTTAAAAAATCTTGTTCATTTGCTGAGAAAAAAAATCTTTTACTGGCTATTACTCACGATTCTGTTCGAGTAGAAAGTTTGATTTATATGTGCGGAAAACTATCAAATAATGGCAAATAAAAAAAATTAATCAACCTAGCCTAAAAAAAATTCATTGAAAAATGTCAGCATTTTCGAAAAATATATAACATAAATACAATTTAATAGCACAACCAGCGTGAAAACAATTTATTTTTAATTGTACGTTCAAAATAAAACAAACAGCAAATCAAGTCCGGTCAAATCCATTTTATTTATTGATGAGGATTGAAATAGTTACAACAGTATTATACACATCCTTTTAAAACTTTTGATTCAAATGAAAACACAGTTGTCAGCAATCATGCGCGAACATTCAACGCCAGTTGGCGTACCGCTCATGCCTGACTTTGCAAGGCCCATTGGGGTAGCGCAATGCAGATTAGAAATTTTTTATTTCCTTTATTCCGTTTTCTTTTCATTGAGTAGTACTTCTGAATGAATCCGAAAGATCAATTCATGAACAACATTTGATTTTAAATCCATCAAACAGTTAAAAAATAAACAGAATCGTTTGAAATAATCGGTTGAAACCATACTAAGCCTAACCTCGTTTCTATTGGGAATAAAAAACCGGAGCCTTACTTATCTTTGACGACATTTGACCTCAGCTTGTTGGCGCGAAAGTGAGTTTTTAATGAATAAAAGCATTACCCCTCAATGAACCAGAAGCCTATATGTTGTATTCCTGACTGTAATCTACTCCGATCAGCCGTTCTGACGTGATTGAGTAACAAACATCCACTTTCACATTTATCATATTAGCAAGATTTCGTCAGAAAGAAGGGAAAAAAGTTGCGCATATATATTTTGCGCATTTAAATACGAATTCTCATAATTAAATTTCTGACAGCTTTACAACTTTGTCACCGTGTCTGATACAACATTCGTGTCTGCCAACAATCGGTTGATGCTAAACCATGATTATTATTTGGTGAGAGCAAATTATAGCAATAGAAACGGAATATTTAAAATTATTTTCCTTTTGCCACCCTTTTATTAATGATCAGCGGCCTTTGCCGACCAGCCGGTTCACCAGTATCAATGCTTACTAAAATGTTCAATCAATATTTCATGTCACTTGGACTCATCAGAGATTCTTCAGTAAACTGTTTTAAAGCTTCAAATTTTAATAGTCGTATGATTCGCTTCATAATTATGTAGGAATTAGGTCATTCTGCTATTGTACTACGCATCTCTCCCTAATTTTCTATTAGCTTCCGTAGAATCCAATTTTAAATCAAAGCGAAAATAATGCAATTAATATAAATACATTTTCTATATTGAAACCGGCCTGTAATAAAAAAATGAAAATTTCAATTAGAGTCGCAGAATAGTTTGTATAATAATATTCATAATTTGTAATAGCTGAAAAAATTCAACAAAAAGCAAAAAATTCACAGATTTATTGTAAAATTCAGTTTTTATTATTCACATCATTTTAATATTTTTAAAAATTAAGTACTTAAATTAATTAATCTTTAAAGTATTTAAATAATGACAATAATAAGATTTTTTTCCAATTTACAAGCATACATCAAAAATGTTGAATTTTTACTTATAGACATTTTATTGTCCTAAGGAATCATATTCTGCAAAATATTCCTGACACTAACAACTTTTAAATGAATAAATAAATGTATCTACCTTCTACGATTAAATGGGTTCAATTTTTTAAGTTGAAAATATTAGAAGTTTAGAACAATCTTCATTTATATTTACACTAGCTGGTACCTGGCGCGTGGATGCCCCCGAAAAAAATGATATGAAGTGCAATCCATCAATCATTTGTCAATGTTTTATCGAAACAGGATGAAAGGTACGACAGTACATAAAATACGAACAAATAAATATTCATTTTTATATCTCAGATTTATGCATTCTTTAGAACTGTAAAACTTGGTGTTTGTTTCAGAATGGTCGTGAAAGAAACTATTGATTGTATCGTTGCGATTCGTTTCGTATTCGTTCAGAATTCATAAGTTTAATATTAGAAAATGGGATTAAAACATCTCGTTTTGAAATTTATTGAACTTAGAAAATATAATTATGCCATCAAATTGTAAATATTGTTGAAAAGATAATTTTTTAAAACGAAAATGACACAAAATTATTTTACTACAACATTTTTGGCGATTATTGAGAAAAACGCTAAAATTTAATTAAAATTTAAAAAACCCAACGTCGGTCTCTACAAAACTTTATTGCATCATCTGTCATAAAGTTGTGACCTCCGAGAATGGCTTGCATGAACATTTCTCACTGGAGCTACAAACCTTTTTAACCTTTCACTTGGATTTAGCATTTCTACTGAATCTGCTGTCTTCTCAGTGAGCTATTTGGAGATGAATCCTTAGTAATAAATGCGGCTGAGATTCGAATTTTTATTTAATTTAAAATAATTGCACTGTGCCCATAACCATCCCGTAGGTGTAAACAATAAGCTGAGCCAGTTTCATCGTAATCGGATGAGCGGTTTATCAAGGCGCAAGAGACATACAGGCAAACATTCATTTTCATTTATGTAGATTTGGACTACTGAAATGAACTTGTGTGCCATCTTGAAATTCATCTCGTACGGTTTTAAATCAATATTATTCATTTGAAACAAGCAAGAAAGATTGAGTAGTTCCTTAATTGGCTAGAAAAAGCTTGCAGAAAAATTTTCTGCGAAGACAACTCAAATTTCTTTTTTTTTTCTTTTTATTGTAAAAAAAAAATATTAATTACAGGCTGCATGCAACCGTTTCTTTTTTTTTACAGAAAGATGCTTCAGTTCTGTTTCTTTTAAAGCACAATTCTTGATAGTAACATGAACATTATTATGAATTTGGAATAAAATTCTCGTGTGAAAAAGGAATTCATGTTCCATTCATTTTCAGCATTTTTGAATCATCATTAAACATTTCGTGATTAAGATGATTAAAACATCTCTTGCGTTCAACTTTTTCATCACAGACGGCTAAATTTTAATTTTAAAAAGCAGGAGCAAAATTGCTGTGCATCAGTTAATTATATATAAAGTTTAAAGCTACTCATCATTCGTGTTTTTCTTACATAAATCAAAGCACATTTTTCCCCTTCAAAGCAGATTTTGAATTTCAAAAAATCCGTTAACTTTGAATAAATTTCATATAATAATTAATGGCTTACGTCAAAGCATTTTGGTTGACTGTTTAATTGTTAAATTTTATGAACTAACGCAGGTGAATTCTTCAATACCTAATATCATTTCTGTTGGGAATAAAACTGGAGTCTTACTTACCTTTGGCGGGGTTTGGCCCCAGCTTGGCACGAAAGTGAGTTTTGAATGAATAATAAATGAATCCCTCAACAAACCGGCATAAAGAGTAGCCTATGTTTTATTCCCGACTCTAATCTATCTCTGTGCTAAATTTCGTCCAACTCCGTTCTGGCGTGATGAAGTAACATCCATCCATCCAAACTTTCACATTTATAATATTAATGTAGATTGATTTCAAAATGTTTCTTTCATCTAAATAATCATAAATCTGCAAATATGGTATTTTCCCTCCATGTACTTGTGTTATTAAAAGATATCCATGTTGTAACAGAAAATAAAAGAGAGAGTGCAATGGATTTTTACTAACAATTAAATGTAATCATTTTTATGCTTATTGCTACCACAGAACAGCATGGCTATTTTTTATAATGCTTTTTTTTATTTCATTTTATTCCAATTCTTTTTTACATTCACATCGCTTAGTATATTGTAGGATTCGGTTTTACTATTATTGTGTTTTTTTATAAGTGAGAGTTCTTATTCTATAATGTTGCAATTAGTTACGAGTAGAGTTTAACGGATATATGTGTGTGCGTGTGTGTGTGTGTGTGCGTGTGTGTGTGTGTGTGTTAAAGAAAGTAGTTATTTACATTGAAAATTGAATTTGCAACAGGTTTTTACATTTTGCAACAGGTGGATATAACAAAAACTAACTTTAAATTTTATCATATTTCGGATTATATACACTGAAGTGACAAAAGTCATAGGATGACTGTTAATATAGTGTCGGTCCTCCTTTTGCCCGGCGAAGTGCAACAACTCGACGTGTCATGGAGTCCACAAGTCGTTGGAAGTCCTCTGCAGGAATATTGAGCCATGCTGTCTGTATAGACGTCCATAATTGTGAAAGTGTGGATGGTGCAGGAGTTTGGGCACGAACGGACCTTTCGATGATGTCCCATAAATGCTCGATGGGATTCATATCGGGCGATCGAGGTGGCCAGATCATGCGCTGGAATTGTCCGGAATGTTCTTCAAACCAATCGCGAACAGTTCTGACCCGGTGACATGGCGCATTGTCATCCATAAAAATCCCATCGTTGTGTGGGTACGTGAAGTCCATGAATGGCTGCAAGTGATCTGCAAGCAGCTGAACATAACCATTTCCAGTCAATGATCGGTTCAGTTGCACCAGAGGACCGAGTCCATGCCATGTAAAAACAGCCCACACCATTATGCAGCCACCACCAGCTTGAACAGTGCCTTGCTGACAGTTTGGGTCCATGGCTTCGTGGGGTCTGCGCCACACTCGAACTCAACCATCAGCTCGTAACAACTGAAATCGTGACTCATCTGACCACGCCATGGTTTTCCACTGGTCTAGGGACCAGTTGATATGTTCACGAGCCCAGGAGAGTCGCTGCAGGCGATGTCGTGCTGTCAATAAAGGCACTCGAGTCGGTCTTCTGCTGTCATAGCCCAAGGAAGACAAATTTCGCCACACAGTTCTATCGGACACGTCCCTCGCACGTCCCACATTGATTCCTGCAGTTATTTGACGAAGTGTTGCGTGCCTATTAACACTGACCATTCTACACATACGTCGATGGTTTCGGTCGTTAAGTGTAGGTGGTCGCCCACTTCGCTGTCCATGATGGGATGTGATGCCGAAATTTCATACTCTCTGCACACTCTTAATACTGTGGATCTCGGATTGTTGAATTCACTAACGATATCCGCAATGGAATGACCCATGCGTCTAGCTCCAACTAACATTCCACGTTCAAAGTCTGTTAATTCTCGTCGTGCCGCCATAAATCACGAAAACCCTGTTGACATGAATAATTTGAACACAAATGAAAGCTCTGGAAAACGAACTGCGCATTTATACTTTTTCGCTGCGATACTGCTGCCATCTGTATATTTGCATATTACTATCCCATGACTTTTGTCACTTCAGTGTATATAATATTTGTTTCTCGTTTTTGTTTCCTTTATAAAATTATTATTAAGTACTCAAAATATACTTCATTAAATAAAACAGTTACATCAGAAAATGGAATCTATTCAGGCTTAAACCATAGAAGCCTAATGCACATCATCGAGTATTTACTTACATGTTATTTAAGACATCTATGTTTCCTATGAAACATGCACAAAAATAACTTAAAGCTCACGCATTTAATGTTTTATTTTTTGATACAAATTAATTAGATAAAAAAAATTAGATAAAAATATATTTTAAATTTAGACTACTAAATTTAAAATTATAGATTCAAAACCTTTTTAATTTATTATTACTGATTCTTTACGGATTCGAAACTCAATTGGCCATGTTTCTGTTCAGATAAAATCCTCCATCGTATAGAAAGGACACGGGTTAGATTTTTCTGCAATTGGGATTAATGCCGTCAAAATAACTATTGCGGATTACGATGTAGTTCAAAAATTTGAAGCTTGAGGCTGGAGTTTTTGGATAAAAAATGAACCTTCAATGGACCGGAATAAAAAGTAGCCTCTGTTCTATTCCTGACTCTAATCTGTCTTTGTGCTCAATTTCATCCCGTTCCGTTCAACCGTTCTGGCGTGATGGAGTCACAAACATCTAAACTCTCAAATCTATAATATCTATACTAATATATAAATGTCGTACTCATGGCACTTGTTGGCGCTACTAAAGCAAGAGGCGCTTCCTATGGGCTTAAATCTATGTCTTCGTAACAGCGGGCTTGTCCTTGGCAAGCTCCATGAACAAGAAACAACAACAATCTTTCTGTTTGGAGCTTATTTCTTCATTTCCTTTATATCTCGTTCCTCTGACATTTTTATGGCAGGAAAAACTCGCTCCAGAACATATAAAATTCTATTAAAATTCAGCTCATCCATTACTTAGTGAAGCAAAGATTTGCAACTCTAAACATATTCAATAAAGCTATTGGAAATTATTATAGCGGTTTTATTTAACTGTTGCCCTTCAATAGCCTATATAAATAAAAATGAATGTTTGTCTGTATGTCCATTGTGCCTTCCTAAACCGCTCATCCGATTGCGATGACACTTGGCCAGCTTAATACTTACACCTACGGGATAGTGATAGGCGTAGTACAATTATCTAAAATTAAATGAAAAATTTCGAATCTCAACCGCATCTGTTTACCAAGGACTCATCTCCAAATCACTCGCCAATGCTGACACAATAGATTCAGTAGAAAAGCTAAATCCAGGTGATATTGTATAGCTATTGAACATAAATGGCATTAAATCATTCTCAGAGGTAACAACTGTATGACAGATGATGCGAGAAAGTTTTGAGAGGACCAACCATGGGTTTTTTTTTTGTTTTAATTAAATAATATATAAAAAAATTAATTAATATATAAAAAAGAATATA
>JAPMOQ010037680.1:260647-284920 GCA_026543055.1 Argiope trifasciata | reverse complement strand
ATATATATTTGCATTTTATGTGCTTCGCACCGTTCAACCTATTTCTGTAAAACATTGCCAGATTATTCATTGATTGGAGTTAATATTCTTTTTTCGGCGGCCGCAATGCGCCGGCTGCCAGCTAGTGAGCAATAAGCGCGATTTCCACTCCAAAAAAGCTTTTCCTGTGCATAGATATTGAAAATATGTGAATAAGTCGAATTCAAAAAGAAATTCACTTTTAAATATCTCTCCAAAACAGGAAATTAGTGGAAAACAGATAGTTACACATCTACCATAAACCATGGACATTTATAATAGTTGAGGTAGGTTAACCGCTGTCTAGGTTAAGTGTACTATCCCTGGGTAACCTGCAACATTTCAAATTCTACGTCACATTATGTTTAATACTATATTTCTACCACTAACCATGAACAGTTATCGTTGATGTTCTGTCTAGGTTAACTATACCATAGGTAACCTATAAAACTTATAATCATAACCATTAACCAATATAAGGTAACCTATAACCTTTTCAAATTCTACTTCACATTATGTCTACCATTATATATCAATCATGGACAGTTGTAATGATTTATGTTCTATCTAGGTTAACTATACCATCCATGGGTAACCTATAATCATAACTTATATAAGGTAATCTATAACCATTTCAAATTCTACTTCATATTATGTCTACCATTATATATCTACCATGAACCATGGACAGTTATAATAGTTGAGGCTCTATCTAGGTTAAATATGCCATCCGTGGGTAACATATAATCATTTCAAATTCTACTTGACATTATGTCTCGCAGTTAAGTATCATTCATTTATCTCACAGGAATGCTCCGTTGGGAGCACATTAAACGCATTTCGTCTTAATTGAATTATTTCTAAAAGCCACTCCGCATCGCAATATTTCAATTATATTTGCTTTGATGAAATTATTGAATAATGAGTCTAAAGCTCAGGGACACCGTTTGTTATAAAAGTCTGGTGAACCAAACGAAAAGGCTTCGTTGTACATACTAATGGATAATTGAATGAATATTATTTTCAAGGCCTTTTAAATGAGGTCTCTCATCTTCTTATCGGCTGGAGTATAACGACAAAATGCTCCCACTAGTGGGAGTCTGGAGTGTTTTCGTCCATTTATTCCGTTTCAGCTACTGAAGAATTAGCCAAAGTGCAGTATGAAGTACAGGTTTCTAAGAATTTCGTTTTCATTTATCCTCCTTTGAAGCCGAGCTTTGGTCTTTAATGTGACATGAAAGATGGAATTGATGTATATATTGATGATGGTATTCACTGCTTACAAAGGGATAGACTCTTTGTGATGAAAAGTTGCTGTAAATGAATATGGCATTCCCTCAAAAAAAATGCTGAAGCTAGGATGATGGAGGAATGAATAAGAAATGGTATCTCATGAGTGATTGAAAATTATATGGCTATCGCAAACCCAGATCGCTTAGTCTGTTGCACTATATTGTACGATATTATATGATATTTTGCAATATTCCCCAATATTAAACAATATTGCGGTTATTGACCAATATCATATAATATTGTACAATACTTGTGTGTCACTCGGGAATGAACGGATAACTGAAAATTAAAATTACGCGCAATCTTACACAATATTGTACATTACACAATCGGGTGTCCTCAGGGTTCTAATTCTGGACCGTTGTATTGGCTTCTAGTAGCTAATGAAGCACTCCGAATTAATTTCGGAGAAGATACTAAAATATTTGCATAGGCGGATGATTTGTATCTGTTTCCGGCAGCAACCAGTAAGCATAAAATTCAAGATATGGTTAAAAGCGCATTGAAAAAATTAGATTGGTGGAGTAAGGATTCTAAGGTTACTTTTGCGCGTGAAAAAACGCAGCTTATTCCTTTTGGGAAGAATGGGCGTTATAAACACCCTCTGTATTGTTCGTATGCTGGTAAATCAATCAAGCTCACAAGAAATATGAGAATTCATGGTATCATTATGCATGACAGATTAAATGGTATGGCCCATATAAATCAAGTGGGAAGCAAGATGACTAAAATTTTAAATAGACTTACTATAACCAAGTACAACAGAGGAATTTCAGGAAAAGTAGTCAAAATTTTATACAAAAGAGCCCTAGAAAGAATTTTAGTGTATGCAGCTGCAGCCTGGTGGAAGGGCATAAATAGACAAAGACGAAAGATCAATAGCGTGCAACGCAAAGCACAGTTAGCAATAACGGGGGTTTTCCGTACAACATCCACAGCTGCTCTACAAACAATTAATGGTCTTGAACCAGTTGATCTGATTTGTGATATAGAAACCACATGGTATTCTATAAATTCACTATAAAGACATCCATATTTTTGGCAAATCAATTGAGTGTTCTAATATGATTACTTATGTAAACAGATAGATTCATCCAAGTAAGATCGTAAAGGTGCAGTGGGATGTTTCTGGAGTGACAGCTCCATATTCCATCTATACGGATGATTCTAAAAGGAATGAACAGGTTGGGCAGCTTTTTGTGTTTTTGAGTGAGAAGATAAAACTGAAGTATTTCATTGTAGGCTTGAAAATCACTGCTCAGTTTTTCAAGCAGAACTTTTTGCAATATATCAAGCTTTAAATTGGAAAATCCATAACAAACCGAATTACCATTATCATATTTTCACTGACAGCCTGAGTGTATTGAAGGCTCTGCAAAAATTTAATCGAAAGAATGATTTAATAGAAGATGTTAAAAGTCTGATAGATGGTAATATATCATTACATTGGGTTAAAGCCCACATTGGTATCAATGGCAATGAACTAGCTGATCTGTCTGCCAAAGTTGATTCGATTAAACCTACAATAGACTTTGACCTTGGAGAATCCGACAGATCAATCAAAAATCGTCTCCGTAAAATTCTCATCGTTGAATGGCAATCAAGATGGGAAAATAATGAAAAAGACCGCTTTACTTTCAATATATTTACTCAAGTAAAAAGAAATCGATGTACTGACAATAAATATTTAGCCCAGTTAACCACTAACTATGGATTTTCCCCGCATTACCTTAAAAGATTCGATCTGAGGAACTGTAGTTGTAGATATGGTAATGATTATGACGATATTCCCCACTACATTTTCCATTGCCCTGTTCTTCATCATCTCAGAAATTTTATTAAACGTCAACAACATATCTCTCAAATGTTGTCAAATAATAAACTGTCTTTCGAAGCCCAAAATATTTTGGATTTCCTGCATCACAACGAATGCAGAATTTTCCAAACGGAATGATCATTTGTCCTATTATCACCAATCTGGTTCGCCTAGAACTTTTTTCTCTTTTGACAAAAGGAAAAGTACTCTTTATCGGTTATACCTTGTGATTAATCAGATTTCTAGTGTAAATGTTTTACACCGTTTTCAGACTTTATGTGGATTTGCCTTTCTTCAAAGTTTGCGCTGAGAAATTCAAGCACTGCTAAAAGTGGACAATATTCTGTTCGAAAATTTGCAGGAAGAGCTCTGTAACTGTAGCTTTTTGTTCCAGATAATGTACTATTCTTTTTTTATACTTTTATATTTATTTATATGTTTTTATTCATTTATTTATTACTTTTTTTCATTTTTTTTCATTTTTCTTATTATTTTTTTTGTCTTTCCCTCTGTACTTTTATTTCTTTCTCTCTTTGCTTTTTTTTCAATGTTTTTTTTTGGCGCTGCCTTTAGCTTCTTTTGCATCTTGTACATCTGCGTAGGAAAGTGATGTTTGAATAGCGAGTCTTTTGATGGCTATTTAAATTCTATTTTTTTAATTATTATTGTAAGCTGTTCACCGGTGTAACGCTACTTTGGGCACACACCTAATCATCATCAGAATACAATATTTTACAATATTTGTTTGCTACTCGGGAATGAAAGGATAACTGAAAGTTAAAAGGATACGCAATCTCACTCGATACTGTACAATATTTGTGTGCTGCTCGGGAATGAACGGACCACTGAAAATTAAGAGGATACGCAATCTTACACAACATTGTACAATATTTTTATGCTATTATTGAATGAACGGACCACTGAAAATTAAAAGGATACGCAATCTTACACAAAATTGTACAATGTACAATATTCGTGTGCTACTAGGGAATGAACGGACCACTGAAAATTAAAAGGCCACCAATGCGCAACTCTCGCTACTTTATCTACAATATAAACGGATAGGTATGATGAAAGACAAGAAAAACGTGCCATTTCCTCTGTGACAGTCGAATAAAAAGGGAAAAGAATTCGCTCCCTTTTTTCACCAGTTAAAAGTAAACTTTCTTCTACGAAATCTGTAAATCTTAGGAAAAGATAGCACGAGCTCGCTGGTCCTATTTCCTGCGCAATTCTTCACTTTGCTTTAAAAGGCAGGCGACAGTTGACTGTCCATTACGGATCTGTGGCGAAGAATTTTGGCCAACCGAACATTATTCTCTGGCATGGTTGAGGAAAATGTATTTCGACAACCCAGGAATGATTTATAGCTTTCCCCAAGGGGTGTTTTAGAATTAATAGATTTTTTGGGATGCCAAAAGAAAATCCTCATTTGTCTTTCCGAAGTAAAAGTGGGGAGGACGTGGAACATAGATCCCGAATCTGGTACCTTCGCCTGTTCCGTGTTCCATAACAGACATTTTTCTTTCCTTCCCGAACCCCCCGACTTATTCTTATTTCGAATTTTGGAAGGTGTTAATATGAGAATGTTGGGGGGTATTGACATGATTTTGGTGTAGAACAGAAAAAAAAATGAATTTCGATTCTTCGGTTTTGTGCTTTTGTGATGGAAAGGAGACGACCTGGACTATATTACACCTATCTTTTTAAGGTATAAGGTAAAGTCTACGTTAGAAAGAAAACTATGGAAAAAAATGTGTTTTTTAAAAACCATTTAAAACAATGTTTTTTAGATGTTTCGCCAATTATAATAGAAAATACTATAAATACAAAAAAAAATATTTGAAAATAAAATATATGTTGAGAAATAGGAAAATGTGTAGTAAATTCTAATGAAATTGAACAAAAACGGTGAACACTCTACAAAAAATGGTAAAGCAGTATTCTTATTTTTCTTTGTACACACGTTATTGAATACAATGATGAAAGAAATAATCCAAAATCTCAGAAAAGTCTTGAGATGCAAAGAAGTGATGGGTAAAAGTATACGTGTTTAATACGTGTATAACGTGTGTAAAATACACGTTTGTAATATAGGCATTTTTTCCATAAATCCAAGTCTTACTTTTTTCTAAAAACACCTATAAATGTAAAAGTATGCCACCAAGTACTAAATTGCAAGTACTAAAATTGCCACTACTTTATTGTAAATACGAAAATTGTTCCTACTTCCTTGTAAATGTCATTGTCACAACTTCATTTCAAGTACTAAAATTGCCACTACTTCATTGAAAATACTAAAACTGTCCCTATTGTCACAACTTCATTGAATGTAAAGTAGTTTGCCGTGAATTTTCACTACATTCTCTACCCTCTTCTGAAGATACTTTTTATCTGTTATTGAACCCAAAAAATATATCACAGATATTCGGTAAATCAAAAAGGAATGTTTTTGCTATTCCAAAAATTCCACGCCTCGGTTTCATTCGATTTGAAAGGAAAAGTGCCAGCCACTTTGCTAATGACCTTCAAGTGCCATAATCGATAATTTTTTCGCGAGCGATTTTTCGGTGGGGCTAAAAATGGAACATTTGTGAGTTTACGCGGAAGATATTCTATACTCGTTTTGAAAGTCAAACACATTAAGCTGGCAAACTTATCGTCTCAATTTAATTTTGCATCAGAAGAATTCGTTGACTCAGGGAACGTTCTTTCAGTCGCTCCCTTCACAAAAGATGCCTCTTGCGAAAGGAAAAAGTAAAGGCTGATACGCAGGATATCGAATAAATGTGATACTTTTTGTGAACTCGAGAAGCAAAATTGTTTGAAAAGAAGCAGGCCGGTCAGCAAAGTTTGGCAATTCTTTTTGGATAAGAATTTTAAACGAAGTTTATCAATTAACCGAAGCAGAGAGGATGGAGTTTCGAAAAGAAATATCAAAAGTTAAAGAATGGGTAGTTTTTTTTTTTTTTTTTGGATGGTTGACTTCCTAAATCTTTACACCTTCGTATTTTTATTGAATTCATTTATGGTCTCGTGATAACTTACTGAACACATCGGAATAATTCTGAGGTTGGAATGCATGTTGCAAGAGAACTATTCTAGAAAAAATGCCATTATAAATTTCAGAGTACTGAACTTAACATGTAAACTGAAACTCTACACTGAAATGTCAGAGTCAATGAAGTTAATCATGTGATTGCGGCATCAAATGAATTTATCATATAGAAATAAATGAAGTGGTAAAAAACAAACAATGGAACAAAAAAATGAATAAATTATTTGCAAGAAGGTTTCGTACACAGTTTTGACTGTTATCTATACTAATATCATAAATGGGAAAGTTTGGATGGGTGGATGTTTGTTAGTCAACCACGCCAGAAAGGCTGAACGGAATGGAAGGAAAATTAGCACAGAGATAGATTATTTAACGCTACTTTTTATTCCGGTTCATAGAGGGGTTCATTTTTTATTCATTCAAAACTAACTTTCGTGCCAAAACGTTGAGCCCAAATCCCGCCAAAGATGAGTAAGGCTCCAGTTTTTTTTCCCAACAGAAATGGGGTTGGGCTTCGCAGAATTTCGACAGATTATTTTAAACAATTTTATTTATTTTCTTTGTGTAGGATGTATTTAAAACCAAGTTTTGTTCATGGATCGATCTTTCGGATTCACTCTGAAGTACTTTTAGAAGAAAACAGAATAAAGGAAATGAAAAATTTCTAATCTGCATTGCGTTTTTCCAACTGGCGTAGGAAAGTCAGACACGTGCGTTACGCCAACTGGCGTTGAAAGTTCGCGCGTGATTGTTGACAACTTTTTTTTTCCATTTAGCTACCTCAATTTCGATAGATAAATAAATTAGACTTGAACTTGATTTTAAAGAAGTACTGACTTGATTTGCTATTTTGTTTTCTTTCGGGTATACAATGTAAATAAATTGTTTTTAGATTAGTGGTGTGTTTCTGTTATTAAACTGTATTTATGTTAGCTATTTATTTTTCGTATATGCTTGTACTTTTAAATGTACCGTTTTTAGGTTAGGTTTAACTTTTTTATTTGTCATTATTTGATAGTTTCTCGTACATATACATCAAACTTTCTACGCGAACAGAGTCTTAGTACATAATAAATTAAATAAATGAGACAACTTTTTTCATAGTTATGGTTAACGCTATTTTTTTCCTTATTTACTTGGTGATCGCTCCGGTATTTTTGAAAATACTTGAAGCATTTTATTTTAATTATATTTCCACACACATGATATTCTTGGATTTCCTTTACAAAATATTTCAATTCAGATTGAAAA
Organism: Argiope trifasciata; assembly: GCA_026543055.1. Taxonomy (NCBI): domain Eukaryota; kingdom Metazoa; phylum Arthropoda; class Arachnida; order Araneae; family Araneidae; genus Argiope; species Argiope trifasciata. Next base: position 277,484 of record JAPMOQ010037680.1, on the reverse strand, counting down.
AAAAAGTTAATTAACGCCATTTTAGCAGCTATTCTGTTCATCTTGCCTTCGAGGCAGCGGATCATCAAAACCTTATTGTCGCCGCAGCCAAATATTCATTCTTTTGCTTCTTGCGTTTCTCACAAAATTGGCAGAAGACTCCTGCCTCAAATGGATGGGCTGTGGTGGCCTGGTGGTATTAAGTTAATCATGCAAGGGCGAGTTAAAGTTAAGTTAATAAGTTATTATTAAGTTAATCAATGCCTCCCCAAGTAGCACAGACTGTTGCACTGTATTGTACAATATTTTGCGATATTATATGATATTAAACATTATTGTGAATATTGATCAATATCATGCAATATTGTGCGATATTATATAATATTAAACAGTATTCCTGAATATTAAACAATATTATGAATAATGATTAATAATACAATATTGTGCGATATTCACAGTATTGTTTAATATTATATAATATCGCGTAAGTGTGCTACTAGAGTCTCAATAAACTTAAATAACTGTGAATAAAGAATTCGATATGAAGTTCATAATAATTACTTCAGTGTGATTACTAGTTTATATATTATTAACATGATAAACATTTTTACACTCTGATTTTATTGCCGCAACAACAACATTTTTCGAAGCGAATATTTGACAATCAAACCAAAATGCGCTCGGAAAATAATCGTCCCGGCGTCAAGAGAAAGAGCAACAACTCCCTCCCGAAGCTTTTGAATGCTGCCAGAAATATTGTCGGGATTCCATTTGCCTGTTATTGAGTGAAATATCCAATTAAGATGCGAAACTTCCGCATTTTAAGTTTCGAAAAGGAAATCGAAGCCGAGTCCGCTTTTGAGTCTTCGACATATTAATGGTGGAAACAAAGCCGAGGGAACTCCTGCATGCATTGGAATGCTAATTAGGCTAGATTTTTGGAATGGTTCAAAATCCCGGGATATCTCTCTGGACTTCTTGTGGAAATACTTTCGAAATCTATTCCTAGAAATGGGATAGGGAAAGGCCTTTTTTTTAACTTCATATGCATAATGCATTTAGTCAATCAAGCTCTCTGAGGAATCGGAGGCTTGGATTCGCATATGCTAAATGAGACAAAGGAGCCACGAGAGACATCGGCTGCATGCAGGATCGATAAAATTTGCATGTTCTAATGACGGACTTGCATCTGAACACGATTTGGAACATTAAACACGTGCGTGTACACGTGAAATTTCGAAAGTTGTTCCAAATATCGATTATTTTTTATTGCTCCAAAATGCTCTCCGATCCTTTAGCTTTCAAATGGTATCGAGATATTGTCCATATTTCACGAGTTATAAAGGTTTTTCTTGAGATACTTTCATTAAAAAACTTTGTTTTCGGTGTTTTTAAAACTTATTTTATAAAGTTAATTATATCTATCAATCATCATTGCTCAGAAATATTGGATTGAATTAGCTAAAAGCAACTGAAAATTATTTCTTTGTTTAAGTTTTCCACAAACATGAACTTTACAAACATCCCAATAATTGCAGATCAACTTCTCTTTAGTTTTCCAGTTTATCATATTTCGTCATAATAACATTTTGTTCTCTCTAAAGTTCTTATTTTATATTTGGCTTCCGTATTACAGGGACTTTTAAGGCGTAAAAAATACTAGATATTTCTATAAGTTGACTGAGGTAGACAACATGAAAACTAATATTTGGCATAATTTCCAATCATTTTTGTGTTTAGGTTTAGTTTAGTTTAGTTTTAAAGCAACAAGAGGGCTATTTTGGGACGGACCTCGTCCTTTAGAAAAACAGTCAGACGACATCTGAGCTGGCACCCCCCTCTCCACACCACACCACCGGGAGGACATTTGACCTGACAGAGTTAACGTGCAAGAGACCCCCTTACACGACGGCTCTTCCGTGGAATGGAGTCTCGAACCTGAAGCCCTCGAAACCGATACCTTACCACCCGGCCATCAAGTTTGTGTGTCTGTACAAATTAGAATTTAAAGTATCACGTTTCAAAAAAATATTAGAATTTAAGATATCCCGTTTCAAAAAATATGCTAATTATCTCATTAAATATTAATTAATAATTAAAATAATATGGTGTTTGTAATCCCTGCAATAAGTTTAAACATATATTAATCACCTACTTTGAAAAAATTGGATTTGTAAAGATAAAATTTAAAAAAATATATTCTAGTGTATGTACGCCTTAAAAGTCCCTGTAGTACGGAAGCCAAATATAAAAGAACTTAAGAGAGAACAAAATGTTTTCATGACGAAGTATGATAAACTGGAAGACTAAAGAGAAGTGGACCTGCAATGATCTCCGAATACTTTCAAATATTCGTGCTCGTTTTACTGAACTTGAAAAATATATATAATAAAAAGTATGAATAAATAAATAATCGCCATAATTAAAATCATTTAGTCTGGTTGGGAGGCAACGGAATCTTGCTAAGAAAATGAAAAAAAATGTCGTAAGATTTTATGGTAATCAAACATTTGGGATATTTGTAAAGTTTATGTTTGTAGAAAACTTAAATAAAGAAATAACTTTCAGAAATAACTTCAGTCCAATATTTCTGAGCAATGATGATTCATTTATGTCATTAAATGAAACTTATTTTTTCAAAAAATGAGATTCTTAGATTGCTGATGAACAGCTTATTGACAATATTTTGAGAACACTTATTTTTATGTCTGACATTCGATCCAATCTTTTAATTTAAAGATGAATTTCCTACATTTTATAAAATACTAGCTAGTACACGACGCGTTGCTGCCTCAGAAGAAATAATTTTTAAATATTTTTTGGAATTTAAAATAACCGTCTTATCTCAGTGGGATTGATAGAATGATATTTATTTTCACATCGGAAATGAATACATTCATTGAAATGGAGTGATATATAAAGGAGAAGTATAAATTGTGTGTGTGTGTGTGTGTGTGTGTGTGTGTGTGTGTGTGTGTGTGTGTGTGTGTGTGTGTGTGTGTGTGTGTGTGAGTGAGTGTGTGTGTGTGTGTGTGTGTGAGTGAGTGTGTGTGTGTGTGTGAATGTGTGTGTGTGTGTGAGAGAGAGAGAGAGAGAGAGAGAGCTAAAGATATATATGAGAGCTTACGAGTAGACAACAGTTTTTTTAAATGTTTTCCATCTTCAGCAGAAACAAATAAATTTCTCGAGTACCCCACTCGTAAGCACCCTACAGGGAACTGGATAGAATCGGATGAGCGGTGCGGCGGCGCATGAAAGAAATACAGAAAAACATTCATTTTTATTCTTATAGATTGCATAATTTTGCTATGCCTGTAACCATGCCGTAAGTGCAAGTGATAAGTATTCGGAGTTTTATCGCAATCGGATGATTCGTAAGGCAGCGCATAAGACATAAAGACAATATTCATTTTTATTTAGATAGATACCATGAACTTTAAAAGATAGTAAAGGCAAAAAAGTCTGTGTTAACCCTTATTTTTGGAAAAGCACAGAATTTGGTATCGGTATTGTTTTCGCATTATTCCATATTTATAAACCTTTAATAAAATTCACAGAAATATTTTATTTCCCTCAAATTTCGAAAGTACACGAAGTACTTAACTTAAAACCATAATATCTGCCACTTAAAAAAAGAGCGCTTTTTTTTAATGTCTTCGGTTGCATACAGGCTATGATAAGAGCTCCTTTTGTTCAAATCTCTTTGAAAGTACTTACAACCGATTTCAGACATTTTCCACATTTATCAAAGCTCTGTTGATATCCTCCACTCTTACTTCAAACAAAATGAAGAATATCCAACTGAAATCTCGACCATTGTGAGATAATTGGCAGATATATCTTCCTGAAATATCACGCCATGTCGCCATTTGGTTCGGAAGAAATGTGACAGGTATTTTTCCCCTTTCTTTAATTTTTTATCATATCTTCGGATTCTCTTTTCCTTTCAATGCCGATTGCATAGTTCGCAGCCTTGTTCGATAAAAAGTCCTGAATTTCTTATGAAGATCCCAAGAAATCGTTAAAGAGGTCTTTTCGGTATTTTTTTCGAAGAAACAAACAACAAAAACATTCCATTTCCAAAAATAAGAAGTACTTTTCTCTACTCAGTTATATTACTTGAGAAGCTTGAAAAATTGATTACTTGGATTAAATTCAATTTCATCCCCTTTTTCTTATTTCTTCAAAAGATATTTTTTCTTTTTTTAAAAAATTATAAAAATTCCTCCTATTAACAAAAGGTTTTCTCTGTTAGTTCCAAACTCTACTTCTAGATTTAAGAGAGAATTCTTTCGAATATCTAATGCATTTTAAATGAATTGGATAACAGTGGAAACATGATTACAAAAAAACTCATTTAACACTGAAACATGAATTTTTTCCTAAACACGAAATATTGGTTATTAAATGAGTTATTGATCCCCGTACCTTTCAGAAAGAACTATTAATATCATTAAATATTAAATCGGAGTTGTTAGAATTTTCTAAAAAGATTTTCTGTCTTATTGTATTCTCTATGTCATTTGCTATTTTATTATTATTTATCTATTGAAAAAAAAATGTTATGTACATATTTCTTATTGAACTTTGAAATTAAACGGTTTATTTCAGTACCATATTCCCCTTTTCATAATGCACAAATTAAGTTAATAACGGCTGTAAGATGACTCGAAACTCTAGAAATGATTATTAAGATATGACTTAAGTAGACATTATTAAGAAATGACTCTAAGAAGACACATTTCTTAATAATTATTATATAAATATTAATAATAATCAAGATTTCACATTTAAAAATAATTACTACTACAGTAGAACATTTTTTGTTATTACAAGCTTTGAATATTCAAGCATGTAAACCAAAACCTCGAGTTATAGGGATTTTTCTGTAGGTGCTGTCACTAATGACTCTAGCTTCGTTGTTAAAAAATTCAATCTATGAAGAATAGTATTTTTCCACTGTGTTGCTACATTCAAGCAATCGTAATTCAACAGAAAATTTAACCAAATATTACCTTTTATACAGCAAAATAATCTGTATGAAGCAATGGATGCTTTGTACTTCAATCAAAATTATATTTACGAGAAATAAAAATTTAATTTAAAATTGCAGAAAAAATTCTCGCTTTTTCTTTTCATCGTTGATAAAAAAATAAACATATATTTTTTATAACTTGATTGGGGCAGACAACATGAAGACTCATATGAGGCATCATCTCCAACTAGAATGGTGCATCTGTTCAAATTAGAATTTAGAATATCATGTTTTAAAAAATATGCTTGTTAGATCATTAAATATAAATAAATTAATTAAAAATTTAGTGTAATATTGCCTTCTTCTCTCAGAAATGAGTTTAAACATATATCAATGACTTATTATGAAAAATGCTTATTTTTTAAGTTAAAAATTTTTTTAATGTCTTCTAGTTTGTAAGAACACTTTAATCCTTTATTTACTGACGGCACTTAAAAGTACCATTTCAATCCAGCTTATATCTTTACTCTATGACTATTTTTGTTGATTATATTCAAGAGCACAGAGAATGCAACCGAATAACGCGAAGTCAATAGGAGCTAAAAGTAGGAAGGAAAAAGAGTTAATTAATCATTAAATCAATTAAGATATCTCCGTTAATAACATTTTTTTACCCTGGGAATATTCTGCAAGGAAACTAAACGACTGGTGCAAAAAATGAAGTTGAAAAATGGATGCCATCATAATTCGGTAAACAAAGTGTTCCATGCAATTATGATCAATCAAAATAATTTAATTTAAATTTTTATTTCTATCACATTTTTTTCTCTGAAAACAACATCATCACTTCCATCACGCTTTACCATCTTATTTTTGACGACATCTATGCACGTATGCTGTAAGAACGAAATCCCATCTTTTTTCCCACATCTGAACACCTGAAAATAGCCGTTATTTATCAGCCACTCCGCTCCCTTCAGCCGATCTTTGAAATAACCACTACGGGCAGCTGATTTTTGGATACGTGCCATGCGGAGGAAGATGATCGAAGCTGGCAGAGCAAATTTAGATCTGAGATCGCTTTGTCGTTCCACTCAATCGATGTCACCTCTTTCACTGCACACAGGATGGATTTCGACGGGAAATTTTCCTTTTGCCATTTTTTCTTTGGAGTAAAATACAGTAGGTGCCCTTTTTTCCCCTCCTGGAAACGGAAAATTGGAGGATGAAGAGAGCAAGTTTAATGGATCCTTTCACCAAGTTGAATAGTAAGTATCTCAAATGCCGTTGTTGTGTCGAATTAATGAGTAACCAAAAGATTGTAACTCTATCTATATTTAAATGGATTAGTCTAGACATTTTAAATCTGCGTGACATATTTTCACCAGGTCACACCTTACATTTTGAATGGATCCCCTCCCATGCAGGAAATGAAAAGCCAACCCCTTAGCCAAGTCTGTTCCCAGGTCTAGGGATGGACGTTTAGCAATAATCTAACTTTAACTCCAAGAACCCAAATAGTTTAAAGTGTGAAATGGCTAAATGACATGAATGGAAGGAAACTAGGTAGTATTCTATGACTTGAGAATGCTCTTAATAATATCATTCAAAAATTGGTCATATGTCCTGTACATTAGCTGCAAGTTGGACGCTGTTATTTTCTGGATAACTTTTCCAAGCGAATCGCAAATTTGAGTTAGTTTCTTCTAAAAAATCCTGCAAAAATGTTACCTATACCTATATACGGGTTTAGTTTAGTTTAGTTATTTTAACGCCCCTTCGTAAAACAACACTAGGACTATTTGGGGATGGACCTTGTCTTTTTGGGCCACAGTCAGATGACGAGGACGAAACCTGAGATGATCTCTCCTCTCCACATCAGAGGTTTGGCTTCACAGATTGAACGTGCAAGAGACCCCCTTACACGGCGGTTCTTCGGTGGAATCGAGTCTCGAACCTGAAATCATCCGGCTCCGAAGCCGAGGTCTTACCATCAGGCCACCTACATATAGGAGCGAAATCAGTTTTCCAATTCATGTGCTCTTCAGTAGTCAACAGAAGATAACATATTTTCTCTTAATGTCAGTTCTAGAACAAAGGATTCAGACAGCTTGGGCAACTGACAATGGAATTAGAACCACATGAAAAGTTTTTTGTTGTTTCTTATGGCACTTGCCATGGACAAACCCGCTGTGAAGGCCTTATCACACGGCGAAATATCTTCCGCACTTTTCATCAGCAAACGGAAACGAAAGTGACGTCACTTCAAAGTTTCGCATGATTGATTAAATTTCGTTGGCAGACAAAATTTCCGTCACAATCGTTAGCATTTTCAAGCTGGTTAAATAGTCACTAAGCCACACTAAGCTGGTTAAGTTGTCAATGACGAAAAACTTGATTGACCGGCTCTTTAGAGTAGAAACAAAAAATTGCTGACGAAAAGTGCGGACAATATTTCGTCGTGTGATAAGGCCTTTTCGAAGACAGTGATTTAAGTCGATAGGAAGTGTCTTTTGTTTTAATAGTGCCAACTAGGGCCGAGAGTACGCATCACTCCCCTTTTTACAGGAGGACACATTAACATATAAAACAGAGGAAGAACAACCATGCCCTAACCGGGATTCGAACTCAGGACGCCCAGATCACGGGAAAGACGGGCTAACCCTATGCTGGCATGAAAAGCTTTCTTTTATTAACTTCTCACTTTTTCTCATACAGCAAAAAAAAAAATATTTTTGAGCTTAAAAAAAGAAATTGGTGTTTCATGCAAAATATTCTTATAAATGCAGCCATTATTTGTTATTAGATACACCACTCAATTTGTACATTATCATAAAAATCTCAATCTCTACATTATCATAATCACATAAAAACAATACAACAAACAATCACATAAAACAATATAAAAACCAATAAAAACAAACAATTTTTACATTATCACTATCACATAAAAACAATATCTCAATCTCTACATTATCACATAACCACGAACTCTCCATCTGCATGTATCTCAGATTGTCTTAGAATAGGGGACCGAATTGCTTTCTAATGCTAAATGCATGCGCTTATTCGTTTTTCAATATTTTGAAAGGCTCACTCCGAAAGCTAAGACTGTTTTGAAAAGTTACTTTAAGTGCTCGCTAAACGGGCCCGACACGCACGTGTTTCGTCACGCGATAGCCTTATTTTGTGGACGGACTGTCTGCCATTTTTACGTAGCATTCATGAAGGAGGGGTTGATCTTTCCTTCTCGCTTGCGACAATAATTTTAAAAATCTTTTCTTCCTTCTCATTACAGTCTTTTTTCGCGCTTGAATGACATCCATTAGCCATCAATAAGGTGGGGATTGAAAAATAAATCCTATTTATTAGCTATGTTAGTTGGTTTAGTTTAGTTATATGAACGTCCCGTTTTAAAGCAACCCTTGAGCTATATTATTACTTATAAAATAAATATGATATACTGCGTTTATTTATTAATTACTTGCAGGTAAACAGCGCGTAAGAAGAAATCATTTTGGAAATAGCGTTTGAAACTTAAAATAACTGCCTTTTTTCATTAGGAAGGATGGGAAGAATAATATTTATTTTCGTATTGGAAATAAATTCAAGTTGAGGAGAAGCGTAAATAATATTAAATCTACTTTTGAAAACATTATTATTCCAGACTTTAGGGTTGCAAATATTTTTGTGTTTGTTTTTCCATCTTCGGCAGGGTTAGCATGATGCCCCTATGTTTTATGTATTATATATTTACACCGTAAAATCTTAAATAGAGTTGAAAAGATAATTTTTTGAAAACTAATAGGGTACAAAATTATTTATATTATAATATTTCCGGAAGTGACTGCGGAAAACGCTAACATTTTATTCAATGTTTAGTTAAAATTTCAAACCTATAGGATTGGTTCCTTTGATCTTTCTCGCCCACTCTCTAATCAAGTTATTATCTCAGAGAACGACTTGCATTGCATTTTCGTACAATAGTTACGAACTTTCAGCTTGGATTCAGCATATTTACTGAATCTGTTGTGTTTCCTCGGCGAGTTATTCGGCGGTTAATAGATGCGTAAATGGATCTGAAAATATTGTTTATACTTTGTTATGCCTTTAACCTTCGCGTAAGTGTAAGTAATAATTATTCAGAGTTTCATCGCAATCGGAGGAATGGTGCGGCAGCGCATAGGAGACAGAAACATTCATTTTTATTCGTATATATTATTAATTAATTACAACACCTTTTCAAAAAATTAAAGACGTTTTTTAATTTTATTTTGAAGGCAGTGTTGTTTTTGATTTTGAAATCATTCATTTCAGATATTCCATTTGTCCATGAAAATTTTGAAAAATAAAACGAATAAAAATTCTTGCAATTCATTCTTTAAAAAATAGACAAAAAAGTAAACTACTTTATTTGCTGCCAATCAGTTTAGTTAGGAAACGATAATATGCTTTCCGGTCTTTACGTAGGCATTGCAATTTCTACAGAAGGAGTCCACTTCACAAACAGGTGATAAGAGTTGACTGCAATGTCTAACTTTAGGTGTGCAGTCCAATTTTAACATTAAAAGTAATATCGTATGTATTAAAAATTATTTCAATTAATTTTCATGTAAAAAACAAATGAATTTATTTTGTTAACTAGAAAAGCAAGTTGTTAATATTTGTTGTTGGGTTGTTTCTTATGGCGCTTGCCATTGCACGCTGTGATATAGAAAGCGATTTGAGCCAATAGGGTGCATCTCTTGATTTTTTCAGTGGCACCATCTAGGACTGAGAGAACGACTTCGTCAAGGCCAAATCTCACTAAATATGAGCAGTGTTCCGAGGGATTTTTCCCAACAGTTATCAGGTTAGGCTTTGCAGAATTTTAACCGATTATTTCAAACGATTCTGTTTATTTTCTTTGTGTTTGATGTGTTTAAAATCCAATGTTTTTCATGGATCGATCTTTCGGATTCATTCTGAAGTACTTTTAAATAAAAAGAAAACGAAATTAGGAAATAATAAATTTCTAATCTGCATTGTCTTACCCAACTGGAAAGTCAGACAAGTGCGTTATGCCAATTGGCGTTCAAAGCTCGCGTGTGATTGTTGACAACTGTGTTTTCATTTGAATTAAAAGTTTAAAAATGATGTATGTAATACTGTTGTAGCCATCTCCACATCGATCCGTAAATAAAATGGATATGACCGGACTTAGTTCGCTGTTTTGTTTTATGTTGGGTATACAATGCAAATAAATTGCTTTTACGGTCGTCGTGTGTTTTTGCAATTAAATTGTATTTTTCTTATACATTTTTCGTATATGCTTACACTTTTAAATGTATCATTTTTAGATTAGGTTTTATTTATTTTTGATTTGTGATTAATTGATGGTTTTTTGATGACACATACATCAAAATTTCCACTCGAACAGAGTCACGGGTAATAGCCAGTAGAAAACACAATTCAAATCTAATGATTAGAATTTCTGCCTCTCCAACAGAATCGCAGGCGCTTCTAACTTGGAGTACCCAAAGAATCCGGCTCTCTGCCGCACAGACAATAATCAATCCATCGGATTTCCCTCGATAACTGCTCTACTTAAATTTCGAAATACTGACTCACTTTAGCACAGACATTAAGCATGTATCGGAAATTTTCGTTTTCGGGGAGAACCCCCCGATCGAAATCTCAAGGACGCTCTCCCGGATAATTTGATCCCTTTCTCCTATTGGATGAAACGGCAGAGACTGTCAGGAAATGGAAACATCTACTCTTTGCCCGAAACTGATTAGTTTCCGGATGTGTGCAGGCAAAAGGAAAACACTTGAGGACAGTACCTGTAGGCAGCGAGATCTCTCTGAACCTCGAGAATTATTATCCAAAATACAGAAGAATAAATAATGTGCGAATTATTTAGCCGCTCTAATCAATTGCGAAACTTCTTTCACATTTATTAACTGATTTAAAAGTGCAGAAAAGTTATAAATAATGATTAACAAGTTAATGATATTATTAAGTGAAAGAGTTTAGTTTAGTTTGTTGTTGCGACTTATGGCACTTTACAAGCCCGCCAACCGACACGTCAGAGATTTAAGCCGAAATGAGTGCCCCTTGTTTTTCAGTAGCGCCAACTAGAGCCAAGAATACGACTTAGCTACTTTCATGCTTCACATTCGCTTGCACAGCCCTTTTTACAGGCAAGCACATTCACACTACTCTCATATAGAACACAGAATAACAACCACACCCTACCCGGGACTCCCAGATCACGGGGAAGACACGCGACCCCTAAGCCAGGATGCCGGGTTAGTTTAGTTCAGTTATATTAATGTCCCGTTTTGAAGCCACACTAAGTCTATTTTGGGACGGACTTCGTCTTTTCTAACCGCAGTTAGATGACGAGATCGACACCTGAGCTGACACCCCTCTCCCCACGCATCAATATTATTATTATTCATCAATATTATTTTTTTTTGTCGTGTCCGTGTTTCCACGGAAAAGAGGTGCAGTATCTTCTGAGGGTAAAGACCCCTGAGCACCCAGAGGGCAGAAGTCTGACTTGTAGCTCAAACGAAGATGACACACACATTCGCTTGCACAACCCCATTTTACAGGGGGGGGGGCACATTCACACGCCTCACAGACAGAACACAGAGTAGCAACCATGCCCGAACCGGGACTCGAACCCGGGACGCCCAGCTCACGGGGAAGACACACTACCCCTGTGCTAGGACGCCGGCATCAATATTATTAAGTGAAACATATAGGAAAAACATATAAAGAAAATTGTTTTTGGTGCGGGTTCAGTAGTTCAGTGACACGAATGGTACGAATTGAAGGCGACATTTCCCAAGTTCGTATCTGACTGCAGAGAAGTGACCTAAAAATTGTTTTGTTGTTCATTTAGCAGATATTGCGGTCAGACCGTTGGACCTCGGAGGTCTGTAATGTGCTCCACGGGGCCCTTTTTTTAGTTTTTAATTGGGATTTGGATTAATTAAAAATGAAGGGAAATTTCGACCTTTTTTTCGCTATAACTTTCGAAAATATTATCGCACAAAGACAATTTTTACATCAAATTAAAGATAAAAAAATTAACTTTCTAATAGTATCAGCATTTTAACTTTGAATTTGAGCTTCTATTTTTAACGAATGTTTAAAGAAATATTTTAACCCTATTTTTCAGCGATATATTTTGGGCAAAACAATAAAACTTAATCTGCACGAGCACGTTACAAATAAAAGGGGACAAAAAAAATTTTTTTAAATCTTTCATCAATGTATTGCCATCTGATGGAAAAAAGCTCAAAGTAAAAAATAAATAATTATTGCAAATTAAGCATATACAAATGTAATTACAGCAGGTGTTTGTATGTAATGAAATAAATGTGAAATGTGTTTTTACAAAAAGAAAATGTAAAGAAATTGTTTGTGACTTTTACAATATTATTAATTAAATAAATCAACCTTATTTATGACACACATGGTTTAATATGTATATATATTTTCAATTCAAGGTCCAACGACTCATTTGTAAAATTTAATACTAGCAATACGTCTATAGAAACTGTCTAAATGAAGTAAATAACTACAGTATGTAACAGGAGTCTACAAATGCTTTAAAAATGAAAAATGTTTAGCTTTTAAATGAAAAGAGATAAACTTCAATCAACTGAGTCTCTAAAACTGACTGATTTATGAATATTTGAAGATCATTATTCAATAAAAACGGGTAATTTTAAACCACTTCATCGACTATCCCAAAGATGACACCAGGATTTCTCAAGACTGACTGGCATAAGAATGCAAATGTTGATAGTTCCAAACGTTTATATTAAAAACTTCAAAATTCGATCAAATATGATAGCAGAAGATAGAAAACTTCATTTATTTATTTGAAAGTTGAAGAATATCTCGTAGAATATGATTCCAGTTAACAGAAAGTTATCTAAGTAATTTTTTCTGAATAATTATTGAAATATTACATAAATTATTGCAACTATTCAGTAGTGCAAAATGATTCTCTTTAACATATGTTTAAAAAAATGCTTGTTTTTGGTTTTTAAAAAATGTTTTCATATCAGTTTGCAATTTAATCATTTCCACTTTGATTTAAAGTTGAAATTTTTCGAGAGCTGACAGATAATCAGAGAGATATATCGCACAATACGAGCTTAAGGCCTTTATAAATGCATGAGTGAATTATATGAATATTAAACTTTGAAACTTAACGATATTTTGATGCTATTAAAGATGCTACTATTTGATGCTACTAATATTTTGATGCTAAGTAGCTATTAAAAAACAAGTTACATAAAGTATTTAATTGCCAATGACGTTATATAAATTATTTAACCGACCATTTTAAAGAATATTAAGAATATTGGTGAACCAGCTGGTCACCAAAGGCGGCTAATTACAAATAAAAGTGGATTTCGGACTTTTATAGCATTATTTTAAGAAAATATGATTTCACAAAAACATTTACCCTGTTGCAATTTTTTTTAAATATCGATGCAATATTGTGCAGATTTATCCTAAATATTAGCAACAGATAAAATCATAAAGATGAGATTATATCGAAGCGATTTCACTCAAATGAAATGCAACCAGTAACCACGGCCGCTAAAGGTGATTAGTTTTTCCTCAAAATTATCGATACCTTCAGCATTAAAATATATTAAATGTCCAGATATTGAGATATGCATATCTTTTCTATCTGCCACGAGTAACTTTATTCAATTGTGACAGTTCGGTGAGTTGACTCATTTTTTCAGCGATGGGTTACAAAATTAGATTATTTTCTAAGCTACGCAACAAACCGTGAAGAAACAAGTTAGATGATTAACGAAATTTGGGAGTTGTAACAGTCAAGAAAAAAAATTTTATTCATTTAATTATCACGAAGATAATATCTCGTGCATCAAACATTTAATTTTGCAGAAACTATTAACTTGGATTCGACAAATGTTTTACACTTATCAGCTTGTAGCAAGTCATAAGATGTTTAAGAAATAGAAGCATATCAAATTTGGTGCTTAATTTTATAAAAAATACTTCGAAACCCCAAATTTAGTTTTGATCACACTATTAACCCCATGCCAGGGACTCATCATTAAATATTCCGTCATGATTTCTAGAAAATGACCCGTTTTCTTAAGTTTCAAACTCTAACTTGGAGACCATCTTAGATTCTTAAAAACCAAAACAACACTCCAGGCATTTTAGAATTTCATCCATTTCCTTTAATCTCTTCACTTCACATCATAATTTACAAACCAATTTCCAGATTACAAAAAGGCTTACAAAGGATCATCAGCTATTATACAAATAAAATAATATAAAATAATTGAATGGAATAATATTAATAAAATATATTTATCAAAGAAAAATTGTTTGCTTTTACTTTTTAATACAGTAAAATCTCGTTACAACGAATTCCGTTATAACAAAATTTACAGAAGTCCCTACCGAAAACCTATTAAAACAATGTTAAATGAATCTCGATATAACGAAATTATCAAATTAAGAAAATCTCGTTACAACGAACTACTTAGACCTTCTTCGAGTTTCTTTCAACTTATTTCCGAGGTGGTTCCACACCATCTCCAAGGAAACAGATATCCCGAAGCAGGTGCTGCGATTTACTGGTCGGAGAGTACGCAGCTGCGTGATGAAAGTTGGTGGCGGGTAGTGTAACTAACAAACAAAAACAGATTTTTCCGAGAAGTAAACAACAAATTATCGCGGTGCGAAAACCAAACTGAATGATTATTGGTTCCATTCTCAATAAAGAAAAAGCCTCTAGCCTTTCGTGTAGTGTAGATTGTCAGACGGGAGTGAGAAGTGTTACGAAAAGTAAGGTTTCTGCGTACTCTACAGCTCGATAAGTGATGGCTCCTTCTGTGAAAAGGAAACAGTTTTCTTTGGAAGAAAAGAAAAACATCATATCCGAAGTAGACAATGGAATTAAAAAAGATGAGGTGGCTAAAAAGTATGGCCTTTCTCCATCAACATTGTCAACGTTTTTAAAAGATCGTGAAAACATTTTTAAGAAACTGCAAACTTCTGTTATTGGCCCTCAAAGAAAAAGGTTATGTAAAGCCCAATTTGAAGATGTTGATAAGGCAGTTTTCAAATGGTTTCAAGATGTTCGTCCAGAAATGTTCCACAGACCGGACCTTTAATCCGAGAAAAAGCTTTAGAATTTGCTAAGATGCTGGGTGTAGAAAACTTCAGTGCTAGTTTTGGATGGTTGATTCGCTTTCGAGAGCGGTACGGAGTGGTTATGAAATCCATATCTGGGGAGGCGAATGACGCGCCGATGGAATCAGTCAACGAATGGAGAAAAGGAGAAGTGGCAGCCCTCATCAAAAAATACAGCCCAAATGATGTGTTCAATGCTGATGAAGCTGGAGTTTTTTTTCAGCTTGAACCGAGAATAACCTTGGCCTTAAAAGGTGACAAATGTTTTGGTGGGAAGGCTCCAAAGCAACGAATCACTGCCCTCTTTTGCTGTAACAAATCCGGAACAGAGAAGCGAAAAGTTCTCATCATTGGCAAATCAGCAAAACCTCAATGTTTTAAAAACTGTAAATCATTACCATGCATTTACAAATCAAACAGAAAAGCATGGATGACGCAATCTATTTTTAATGAATGGCTCATCGATTTTGACAAAGATATGAAAAAGAAGAGGAGGAAAATCCTTCTTCGCATTGACAATTGTACTCCCCATAATAATCCACCAAAATTGGATAACATCCATGTGGAATATTTCCCGCCTAATTGCACATCAAAGCTTCAACCTCTTGACCAGGGTATCATCCGAGCAGTAAAATCCCGCTAAGGAACCTTTTTACTGCGTCAAATTTTGTGCGATTTGGAGTAATACGGGGATAAAAAAATGCAACATTAAGGAAGCTATTGAATGGATATGAGGATCTTGGGATGATATCAGTCAATCCACAATAGGCAACTGTTGAGAACATTCAACCCATTCAGTAGACGATGATTCAGTTCCAGAGGATGCCGATTTAGAAGAAGAGAATCCAAACGAAACTCAGCAATCGGAGTTAGAAGAAATTTGGAACGCCACAAAAAAGAAAACTTCGATTTCAGATGAGGTTGATTTGAACGATTATCTCGATGCAGATGACAACGTCCTAACATGTTATGAAATGACAGAAGAAGACATCGTTCAATCCATTAAAGACGACAGGAGTGATGCTGATGACGAAAGCAGTGAAAATGAAGAAACTGTGGTAGAAGACAATGCGCCAATTGTTACTTCAACAGAAGCGTTAGCGAGTTTGGAGACATTGCGATCATTTATTAATTCACTAAGTAATGTGCCGGACGATTTTTTCAAGCATTCACCATCTTCAAAACTACTTAGTTTCTAATGTGACGACTAATCTTGTACAGAAAAAAAATCCTGTACTTTCTAAAATAAAATTTTTATTTCTTTGCAGTCTGTTTTTTAAAGGTGATTGCTTCCCTAGAGGTAAGTCATTTTTTTCATATTTTAGATTATAGTAGCATCCACGTTCTTGAAAAGCAGTTTTTCATGGTTGGTTTTGATAATTTCTTAATCTAATTGTTTCTTATGTTCAATTTTGAAAATTCCGTTACAACGAAATATCCGTTATAACGAAAAAATTTTACGGTCCCGTGAAATTCGTTGTAACGAGATTTTACAGTAATATTTAAACGGAAATAAAAAATTGTAGCAGTTATAAAATGTCTGAAAAAGTATTGTCTGTTGAATGTCTATTAACAGATTATTAAGATTATGATATTTACCGAACGATAAGTCTCATCTCTCAAGAAAATTAAAAAAAAAAAATAATTTCTGTAACATTAAGAAGAGATGCTTTTCTAAAAAATCGAATA
>JAPMOQ010037680.1:239321-250647 GCA_026543055.1 Argiope trifasciata | reverse complement strand
TTTGGTAAATATCATAATCTTAATCTGTTAATAAACATTCAGCAGACGATTTCTTTTTAGATATTTCATAACTGCAACAATTTTTATTTCAGCTAAAATATTATTAAAAAGTAATAACAGAAAAAATTCTTTGAGAAATATATTTTATTAATATCATTTCGTTTATATAATAGATGATGATCAATTGTAAACCCTTTGGAATATGGCAGTGGTTTGTAAACTATAATATGAAGTGAAGTGAATAAACGAAACCGATGAATTTCTTGTTTTGCTTGAAGTATTGTTTTGATTTCTAAAAATTTAAGATTCTTTGTAAGTTATGGTTTGAATTTTAAGAAAACAAGTAGTTTTCTAGAAAGCATGCGAAACTTATTTTACACTGTGTGTTTGACATTTTCTGCTTGAAAACCGAGAGCTTACTGTCATTTTCCTATCCGTTTCACAACCGAATAAAAATGAAAATGAATCCAGTGTCAAGCTATTTTAGATGCTCTGCGGTTTCAACTTTATTTATTTACTTTGTTCTCTAGTATTTGATTTTTAATTGATAATTTTTATGTAAGTTCTTGGATATTTTTTGACGAAAAAATAGCAAAAAGCAATTATTATATTTCCATACGATATAATAATGACTGTTTGACTTCTTTTTTCGTTTATGTCTGTGAAGTATCATGAATATGCAAATTCAAATCAACTTGGATGGTACAGATTTAATACGCTGTTGTTACTTATGGTACTTGCCATGGACAATCTCGCTGTTACGAAGACAGCGGTAGCGCCACCTAGAATCAAGAGTACAACTTTGCCCCTCACACATCACTCATTCGCTTGCACAGCCTCTTTTTTACAGGAGGGTACATTCACCTTTCTCACAGCCGTCGTCCTAGTACAAGGGTAGCGTGTCTTCCTAGTGTTCTGGACGTACCGGTTCGGGCATGGTGGTTCTCCTAGTGTGTTCTATCCGTGAGTAGTGTGAAAGTGTTCCCTTCTAAAAAGGGGCTGTGCAAGCGAATGTGAAGTATGAAGTAACTAAGTCCTACTCTTAGTCCTAGTTGGCTCTATTGAAAAACAAGGGATGCTCATTTCGGCTTAAATCGCTGACTATCGGTTGGAGGGCTTGTGAAGTGCCATTGGTAACAACAACACATCTCACAGATAGAACAGAATTTCACAGATCAGGGACTCGAACCAGAACGCCCAGATCACAGGGAAGACACACTACTCCTATGCCAGGGTGCCGGCTGATTGAGATGTTTAATGAGCTTCATTCTATTCTTGTATAGTATTAGCACAATGTTCGAACCGAAAAAACCCTATGAGAAACAAAAATATAATTTCAGTGTAAAATTTTCATTCATGATTTTGTAGTTCTATCCTGTTTTTAACTGTGGGTAAATGTGTTCGACTGTTAAAAACCATCATTCTCAAAATATTTTCAAAAAAAATTTAAAAAAAAAACTTTTTAGAAATAATTTTTCTCAAACAACGAGTCCTAATTTTCAAAGTTACCCGTTCCAGGAAAATGCATTTTTTTAACAGGTAATACCCTTAAAATTTGCCGTAGATATTTCCTTTTTGGCTTCTTTAGATTTAGTTTTTTGCGCTGGGGAAAAAAAGAAAAATATACAGAATCGAACTGCCTTCCTGTTAAGTTTATCAATATGAGCCGTTTTTATGAGTCGTAAATCTTTCTTCTGAACCCTTCAATGAGACTTATGTTGCTCCCAACTACGCAGCGAACAAAGCAATAAAATGGCCAACAAATAATGGTGTTTGACATTCGACATGTTCCTCTAAAAGGAAGAAAAAGGATATTTCCAAAAAAAACATAGTAAGACGATCATCATATAATGAAAATCATTGACAATGCGTGTCCCAAAAATTTATAGTCCGTTTTCAGTCTCACAAGTCGTTAGAGTTGAATTGGATGAAGACTCATATTGGGATATATGGTGATCAAAAGGCGGATCACTATGCGACACAGAAAGAGGGTGTTGATATAATTGTTCCCGAATCAAGTGGTGTTTTAAAAGGGGGAATGGAGAGAAGAAATAAAACTACGTTTTTTAAAACTTTTAGTGTTTGACACTCGATGTTTATACGGGTTTTTTATTCAAATATTAATTCATGAATTAAAATTTTTCAGTAATTTATATTAGGTCACCAAAGTCGCCAAACTTTGAGATTACTGACGCGACATCAGATCATAATGAAGAAAGAATGTAAGAAAATAATAGGAATTGAATTTTTTTTAAATTCATGTATTACTTGTTCTATAAACAATGTCGTGTTATAAATTATGAAACAAAATTTTTCTTTACTATTTTTTGTTTGTTAATTTTTAAGTCTATAACCATTATTTACTTAAAAAATAGGAGCATTGCTGAAAGCAAAACAATAATTTTTAGGAACATTGTTGTAAGCAAAACTATAATCTTTAAGAGTACTGCTGTAAGCAAAAAAACAATATTTAGGAACATTCCTGTCAGCAAAACAGTAATATTTAAGAGCACTGCTGTAAACAAAACAGTAATCTTTAAGAGCATTGCTGTAAGCACAAAAATAATCTTTAAGAGCATTGCTGTAAGCAAAACAATAATCTTTCGAAGCATTGCTCTAAGCAAAACAATAATCTTTCGAAGCATTGCTCTAAGCAAAACAATAATCTTTCGAATCATTGCTCTAAGCAAAACAATAATCTTTCGAAGCATTGCTATAAGCAAAACAATAATCTTTAAGAGCATTTCTGTAAGCAAAACAGTAATCTTTAGTTAGGAGCATTGCTGTAAGCAAAGCATTGCACATTATGTATTATTAACATTTTAATCTGAGATAATTCCGTGAAAAATCGCCAATCGAGGATCCCATTCATATATAACACCAATGATATTTTTAAAAAAACTTCCTTACTACGCTCGAGTACTTCTGAAGTTCATAAGAACGTCTGTCCCAATGGAAGAATGCCAACAGTCTGGTCTAGTGGGAGAGTGATGACACGCAATTTGGGTCAACTGCAGCTGTCAGATGCTGAAAAACGACCGTTAGAAATATCTAGTTGGCTCAGGTTAAAGACACCGTCAAAGAACTTAAAGACTGAGTCTTTTGGTGTGGAGTTATTTGTTGGTGTTGCGGGTTCGTCGCAAGTGAGAGGCAATAATAATTATTTGATTAAATACTGCTTGATAGATGTTTATGTCGGTTCAACTTATAAACAAGAAATTAATAGTTGATGATAAGTTTTCTAAGAAAAATATCTGGTTTTAAGGTTACGCACTCATTAGAAGATTTCTTTAACAATTTTAACTTTAAAAATCCAATTTATTCACAGTAGGTCGTTAGTATATGCTTAGACTCAATTCAGAAAAAATATGTAACACTAAATATTAATTAATTAATTTTTAATAAGAAAATGAGCATATTTTTCGAAACGCGATATCTTCAATTCTAATTTGTACAGACACGCCATTTCATTCTAGTTAGAAATGATGCCTAAGAATAGTCTTCATGTTGTCTGCCTCAATCAAATTATAAAAATATAAAGTTTTTTTGGCAATTTTTTCATCAACTATGAATAGAAAAAGCGACATTTTTCCTGTCATTTTAATTTTTAAATAACTATTAAAATTTATTTCCATAAATATAACTTTGATGGAGGGACAAAACATCCGTATTTATTGTTTCGATATATAATAATTGTTGAGTTATGATTGTTTGAATGAAGTAACGTAGTGGAAAAATATCATTCTCCATAAAATGAGTTTTTAAAAAACAAAAACTTTTTAGTGAAAGTACCTCGAAGAAAATCTTTATAACTCAAAAAATATTCCGAATATTGGCAACATCTTCGTATCGTTTGAAAGCAAATATTTTGAAGCAATAAATAAAAATTCGATTGTTTGAACGATTTTCGAAGTTTCAATTATGTACATACACCTTAATATTTCTTTGATTATTTACTTATAAATAAACGATTAATAGTTAATTTGTAGTTTTCTATGAAAAGCATCTGATTTTAACTTGAAACGAATTGAAGAAAAATGCTAGCATCTGCTGTTTCTAGTCAGATGTTATATGGTATCAGAACGTCTGAAAAAAGCAAGCCATTTATTAAAAGTAACCATCCACATTTTATTTCTAAAGTTGAACGCGATAATCGACGTCCTTGCTTTTAGGATCAGCTATTTTGTCTTAGTTGATTATAATCGATTTCTTCCTCGTGCCAGTTCTGAATATTTGTACACTTGAGGCAAGAAATTATTTTAGTATTTTGAGAAGATAATGATAGCTTAACATATAAATTTAAATAATTTCTTTATTCATCTAAAATGACACCATCTAATTCGGAATTTCAAAAAAAAAAAAAAATCCAAAATAGATTCTATTATAAACTTAAATGTCAATATGTTGCTTCTTATGATAATTATTAAATATATTATCATTAAATATTCATATATTAATCATTATTATTAAATATTAATCAAAAATTAAATATAGAAATTAATTTAGTGAAAATTGTACTTATTAGTATTAGAATAAAACTATTTTTTAAATTTGTTTCCATTTACTGAAAATCATGAATAAGATTTTCATAACACAAAAACTACCCGCATCTATTATATTCCCAATCTTGACAAAACTGATTTATAATTCTAATTTTTTAACGACAAACAGATTTATAAAGTTCATGCCTTAACACATTCGTTGCCAATGACGCGCCTGAGCGTTACAAATAATATGTCATTGTCCATCCGTGTTGTTAGATGACACCTGCTAAAACATATAGTATTTGCTTTTTTGGAAACAATAATGAACCCTTAACTAAGGACGTGCGGTCTGTGAGACAGCTAGAGATGGACTTTCGGTCACCTCTCTTGTATATATAGCTCAATGGCATGGATTGATTATGTAGCTTCCTGTTTTGTGACCTTCAATACACGTGCACCATTTCGAGCGGTTTCAGTGAATGGTTTTGAAAATAATTCAGTTACTTCTTTGAGCGCGGTCTCTAAGACCGCATCTTCCGGTTAGTGTCCCAGTGATAAACAAGGCTTAGCAGATGGCGTAAAAACTTAGAACTCGAAACATCATCCAATTTTCTTATCCTATTACGAAGCAGAGCTCCAGACACTTTTAAAGGAAGCAGAAAGGGATTTCCGAGATGAGGATCATTGTACAGAAGAGTTTTTCGACAAAAGTTCGCATTTAACTTATTCTGATATGTATGTTCAAACGTAATTAATTTCTCTAGTGATAGTGTATTATGAAAAATTTATAAAATATATGAATATCCCAGGAGAAATATAAGTAGAATTTATAGGTTGATTTTTATACTAGTTCTTTACTTTTATGTTTAAAATGCCCTCTTTAACTGTGCTATGAAAATCACCCAGGCAGATAAAAAGGGCAGATTTTACCAGTTGTCATTTTTTATTTAATTTTCATATAATTATTGAATTTTACATTATATTGTTTTCTATATACCTCCATTTTAAAAAAGTAAAGCAATAGGCTTTTTCAAGAATGTTATTTATTGTAACATGTAGTTGGAGAAGAAAATTTATGTTCAAAAGCATTTACTTTTTTAAATGATAAAATATTTTGAAATATTTGTAAAAGATATTTATATATCAAGAAAAATATCTGCACAATATATTGATAGGTTTTCGTATTAATAGAATTATTAGAAAATTTAATTTGTGTGTAAATGAAATGCGATCTCGTAGACCGCACCTCCCCACTTCAATCCTAAAATGTCACCACCCTACCTCAGAAACTAAGTGGGATTTTCGTAATATAACCTGCCTATATTATAAAAGCTTTTACATATATTATCACAGTTGTACTTTGTCTTCCATGCTGTCTAAAAAACTGGAAATATTTTGAAATAAGTATGTATATTATTGTAGCCGTATACAAAAATACTTTTAAAAAAAAATTCTTAAATTTTCGGGAAGTTTCCTTCATTACGATTTACCATTTTCAATAGAAAATTAGTTTGAAATCCATTTCTTAATACACGGTACTATGAAATGTTTGAATAAATCCACTAAATGGTGAGGTGTTTGTTTTTGAATTTGCACCGCATTTGATTTTGAACCGGATGAAATAGTTTGAATTGTACCATCTATCCCTTCATGCTTTACCTGATTTAAAGCATGTGTCAGTATGCAGAAATCCTAGACAATTGAGGATTTTGCGCAGAAAGAGGAATATTTTAAATAAGAAGGCATTATTCTAATACCTCAGTTAACAGCAAGGTGTCTACTAAAAGTTATTATAGCCCCCGTGTTGCTTTACAACGGGACGTGAATATAACGAAACTAAACTGAACTAAAAGTTATTCGACAACGGGTCAGCCATTGATTTATTAGGATATTAACTCAAATAATTCGTTTCTATCTGTTGACCTTTGCTAATCGAGTAAAATAAAGGTTTTACTGGTTATTCTCTCTTCACTTCAGCATTTCATTTCTCAATTACGACAATGCAAGTTCTGCTTCCTACACAGGAGCAATTACTTATGTTTTGTACCGTAGAATGTGTGTACACTTTTATGTACAAGATTACGTTAAGATTTGTGTGTAATGTCATGACAAGGTTTAGGCACGACACAATCGTAATGTAACTAAACCTTCTTTAATGCAAATGATCATGTTCTTAAGGTATCCGACTACGTTAAAAATACTGGTTATCAACCCCATTGGTGAAATATTATTTCTTGAAATTCAGACTTTTCTCTTTTCAAAACAGCTTTTCTAAGAAAAGAAAGGCACGAGCAAACTTACAAGAAAATTTTAAACAAATCATATTTGTCAGCTAAA
This sequence comes from Argiope trifasciata, assembly GCA_026543055.1. Lineage (NCBI taxonomy): Eukaryota > Metazoa > Arthropoda > Arachnida > Araneae > Araneidae > Argiope > Argiope trifasciata. Next base: position 243,826 of record JAPMOQ010037680.1, on the reverse strand, counting down.
ATTTGTCTTCAATTTTCTCAAAACTTATTTTTCCTTAAAATTCTACACTGTTAAACGGTGTTTCAAAAATTAACAGAGGTATTTACATAAAATTTTCAGTGTGTGTTTTAAATAATATGAGCATTGAAATGGACCAAAAATTTCATCATTCTCGGTGAAACACTTTTTTATTTGTAGGTGTTTTTTGAAAAATTAAGTTGTGAATTTAGGGAAAAAAGGTACATGTATGTGTATTTTTACCTGTCACTTCTTTGCATCTTAAAATGTATCTTAGATTTTGTTTCATTTCATTCATCATTGTATTCTATAACCTGTGTGCAAAGAAAAATAGTATAGCTGAATTGCAATTTTCTTTGTAACCGCTTTGGTCAAATTTCATTAAAAATTACTACAAATCTTCCTATTTCTCAAATTATATTATATTTTCAGATATTTTTTTTTGCATTTATAGTGTTTATAATTCACAATACATCTAAAAACTGTGAATAGTTTTTAAAAATCCCATTTTTCAAAAATTTCCCTTCGAACGTAATCGAGAACCTTAAACAGTTGTGTACAATATTATGATAAGACACAACACAAACGTAATGTAATTAAACTTCCTTTAATACCAATGTGCTTATTTTTAAAAGACGAACAGAAATTTAGACTTTTATAATTTTTAGCGTTCATTCCAGCGTCTTAAGACAAATTCCATGGTTAGGTTGAAATATTTAGCTGTTTTTTCTTTATTCATTAAAAATAAGGAAAATACTAACTTCATCAGTTCCTTTTACTTAAAGTAATTTTCTTTCATTTAAATATAGTAAACTAATTTTTAACAATCATCCCATTCCTTGATATGTCAAAAATGAACGTTAAATTTATGAATGTAATTTTCTATGAATGTAATGAATTTTTTATGAATGTAATTTTCTTTAATTAATGTAAATTCCTATTTCATTTATATAAATTATAAATAAAATAGGAATTTACATTAATTCGATTGTTTTTATTGAAATGGATGAATTTTTTAATGAATCAAGTAATTTATTTTATTTTCGGTATCTTTAATGCTCAACTCCATGACAATTTTCACATTTCCATATTCAGAAAAAAAAATTCAAACTCATTACACTAAACATAACGAATTGTCATCTTTGTGACTTAATATGATTATGGTATGGCAACTCCGACATTAATTTATCGAAAAACATAAACCGAAAACAAAATTTTTCGATACATTAATTTATAGGAAACAAAAATAAAAAAAAATCGATGCATTAATTTATCGAAAAACAAAAATCTAAAAAAAAATCTATACATTAATTTATCGGGAAACAAAATTTTTTGTTATGAAATATCACAAAGAATTATAATCATACATTTCTGAATTGTACGAGTTGAATAAACAATGTGATTGATAAAAACTTCGCAAACTTCCCAGCAGTTAATTCCATTTTGCTCGATTATATATCACAATAACTATACACCGCAATACTACTATACATCACTGAATAAAAAAAAATCTCCAAGCAATGGCGCCTCCTTCATCACAGCCTCTGCAAGAAAAGCATTTGATTTATTTTACATCCTTAATTATTTGTTTTTACCGCTCAAGGGAAATGATAACAATTCGTACTCGGAATTTTTGTTTTCTGTTTGTGGGCATCACAATGTGCTCTGATCGAGCGAAGAAAATGCGAAAAAAGAAAAAGAAGCTTTTACTCAGATTAAACTCCACACAAAAGGACTCTTTCCTTCTCTGACATTGTTGTTAATAAACTTTTATACAAAAGCGGTGTCAGATGAGTAAGTTGGCGAAAGTATAAAATCCGCATATAAAAACGTTTTCAGACTATCGTTACAGATAGAGGCATGCCATGAAAATGTCAGATGCGATGTAAAGGAAAGGAATACATTTGAAGTGAAAGAGAGATGTTTGATGGTTATAGCGATTGCATTCAAGAAACTTTTCGTGCTTTAGCTTCCCTTCGTTACATAAAAACTGCATCAGACCCAGTATCTATGGATTGTAGCATGAGGGGGGTTGCTATTCTTTTTTCTTTTGAGAAATTGCTAAAGGTACTTGCGTGGACAACGCATCACTCATTCTTATGTTGAGTTCACACGAGGCTTATTATTGCCAGCAATAGAAGATCACGCCTACGTCTGGAAAACCACGTGTCCACAAGGGGACAATGGCAAAATAGTTTTCCCGTCGGGACAAACGTTGTCCGCGTTGTCAAAAGTGCTCACACGAGGACAATAAAGGGCCAACAGTAGAGAGGCAACGATTGCAGGTAATAGTAAGCCTCGTGTTAACCCACCTTTATGGTACTTGCCACTTACGCATCACTCATTCGTTTGCACAACCCCTTATTACAGGAGGGCACATTCACACATCTCACAGATAAAACAGAGTAAGAACAACCATACCCCAACAGGGACTCGGCTTCGATAAAAGAAAAGAGGATAAGTATTAAAATTAGCAAGTCGATAGAGTTGAATTGGATGAAGGCCCATATTGGGATGTATGGTAATGAAAAGGCTGATCACTGCGCGACACAGAAGGAGAGTGTTGATATTATTATCCCCAATTCAAGTGGTGTCTTAAAATTGGAATCGAGAGAAGAAATAAAACTACATTGGTTTCACAGATGGTATATGTCCAAAAAAGGAAGAGTCACTTTCGACTTTATTCCTGATCCGGAAATAAAAATAAGAAGATACCATCCACTTATAATTCAAATAATATCTGGACATGAATTTCCTGCCTATTTCCAAATATTTGGAAGAATGCAGGAAAATAAATGCATTTGCGGGGAAATGGGTACGGTTTACCCCTATTTAATAGAATGTATAGAGGTCTCAGACTTAAGCAAGTGCCTGAAGACTGTAAATAATGATTTAAGTACGGTACAGATGGTACCAGGTCATCTCAAAACCCGGATGGATAGGATGTGAAATATGGATAGTTTCATTCCAACTATTTGAGAATGCACAGGTGGGGAGAAAGACAGCTACTGACTACCTCGAAAGGAAAGTTAGTTTAAACGATTGGTCAAAGTAGGTTTAGGCAATTCTTATTCAGCAATCGACCACAGCAAATCCTGTCGATACTGCTACGTTCAGTGGTGGCGGAGTGGTCGGCTAGTATTCAAGAAGTGACTCGCGCTATCCCTATGCCAAGATGTCGGATCTTTTGAGAGATGAATTCACAGAATAAATTTTTATTTCTAAGTGATTAGAGAAAACATAATTCTTTCACAAAGAATTGGCCTTATAGGAAAAAAAAACTGTACATTGTGTATTTTATAGAAACTTTTTTAAGGCATGTCTTTTATCCACACTCAGGTACAAAAAGCATTGGCAGCGAGCATAAAATTCTCCAAAAGCCTACGTTTTTGTTTTGGGGAAATGTCAGTACCATCTTCATCGAGAAATGTTGCGCAGAATTTGACACAGATCTACAATTTGTTTATCCGGACCACGTGCTTAAAACACTGAAATTTACTGTCTAGTGCACGATGTATAGAATTATTTAATGCATAAAATATATATAACTCAGGATTGTAACGAATCTCTTCGTTTTGGACGTCCCTGAATTTGGGAAAACACATTGTTGGCGTATGTCTATCTGTCCGTCTGTCTGTGAAAAAGATAACTCAAAAAAAGAATTTAAATCAGACGGATGAAATCTGCCCTATGGCATTTGCGCCAACTTTGTAGATTTCTATCAAATGTTGAACGAACTCTTCTGCGAAAATCTGACTGCCTCTATGACTGCTCGATTATAAGTGAACGAGAAAACTTTAGAATGAAATGGACAAAGCTAGGTGCACATGTTCACTGAGACAAATATCGAATTTTGAGCCATATCCAAATAGCGATTGAGCATCTGTTGTTCGGTGTTTTATGAATCCAGTAGTCGGCGTCCTGGCATAAGGGTAGCGCGTCTTTCCCAAAAGGCATCCTGAGTTCGGATCCCGGTTCGGGCATGATTGTTCTTCTATCTGTGTGATGTGCTCTCCTGTAAAAAGGGGTTGTGCAACCGAATGAGTGATGCCTGAGTGATGAAGTTGCAGTGGGTGCTACTAAATCAAAATACACTTCCTATCGGCTTAAATCGCTGTCTTCTTAAAAGTGGTCTTCTCCAATGGTAATTCCATAAGAAGCAATAACAGATGCATGCAAATGCAATAATTCAAACAAGAGATAATATAAATATGTCAAATTCGGAATACTACTTTATTACTGCAATTATAGGTTCTTTGAAGGATTTTTAGTTTCAATGAGTTGGGAAGAACTACGCCTAAGACACAAATTTACTTTTATTAGAGAATTAGCATCTAAGTTTGCGGGAAACCACACAAGCTGGCTATTCAAAAGAAAATTCCATTAAACGCATTTCTGTTGCTGTATTATAATTTTGTGACGGCCGAAACACTTAAAATCTATACTTATAATAAAGCTCAATGTGTGTGTGTGTGTGTGTGTGTGTGTGTGTGTGTGTGTGTGTGTGT
>JAPMOQ010037680.1:210443-239311 GCA_026543055.1 Argiope trifasciata | reverse complement strand
GTGTGTGTGTGTGTGTGTGTGTGTGTGTGTGTGTGTGTGTGTGTGTGCGTGCGTGCGTGTGTGTGTGTGTGTGTGTGTGTGTGTGTGTGTGTGTGTGTGTGTGTGTGTGTGTGTGTGTTGGCGCTCTACAGGCCAGACCGCTGGACCTACAGCTACCAAATTTGGTACATGTATACCTTGAAGATCGGGAATGTTCACCTCGGAGCCCTTTTTTCGAATTTTTAATTAGAATTTCAATTTATTAAAATTAAGCGAAATTTCGACGTTTTTCCGCTATAACTTCTGAAAATATTATCGAAGAAACATGATTTTTACATCAATTTAGAGATAAAAAAAATTAGCTTTCTAATAGTGTCAGTGTTTTAATGTATAACTTTAACTTCTATTTTTAACCAATTTTTAAAGAAATATTTTTACCATGTTTTTTCGTAGTACGTGACTGGATTAAATAAATGAAAACAATGACGGAAGTTCTAATTTAAAAAAAAAAACTATCATCGCAAATGAAATCTAAAGAAATGCAACTTTTAGCACGTGACTGAATAAAATAAAATAAATATAAAATGTGATATTTTCTTTAAAAAATAAATGCAAAGCAAAGGTTTTTATAATCGTTTGCAATATCTAAATAATTAATTCAACACATCTTCTTTATTTACGGTAATCCTGATTAAATTTAGACAGGATATGCATTGAAGTCCCAATTTAATGGCATATTTCTATAATCGCTTGCAATATCTGTATCATTAATTCAATAATTTTTTCCCTTTTTCGCTTTCTTTAAAAAAACATATTTAATATTTTGGCAACATCACCGAAAAAACATTTTTAATATTTTGGAAGCATAACCGTTAGTTAAAACTGACTGATTTATAAAATTAAAGCATATTATTCGGAAAACGTGTTCTTTTAGAACTTTCCGTCCATCATCTTAAAGAAAATATTCATTTCAGGCCAATCCATGCCTGGAATTACTTCAAGGCTAATGAATATATGATTTAATTGAAAATTTTAGAACACATTACTCATGGCGAACCAGCTGGTCACCAAAGGCTAAAGTATAATCTCGCCAACCACAAACAAAATCGAATCAACCCAATGTTGTTCAGGGATGTTTCTTTCAGCAAGCAAATACCTCGTTATTAACGAATCCGTAGGAACGGGAGCATCTACTTCCGCCGCCGATTCCGCTCTCCCCAATATCTATTCCCGGAAATGGCTGAAGCGGGATTTATTATCGTCCGGAGGTGCGGAGGGGGGGGGTGGACGGCGATAAGTTACCATCCGCGGCATTAATTGAGAGAGCCGTCACACAAACATCGTTACTCCCTCACAATAATTATTCATTGGCGGTGCTCATCTGACAGAATAATGCGGCGCCCTATTAAACACGGCGATCGCTCCTCCACACACCCGCTCAAAAATGCCAACCCAATAAATGCTTTGTATCTCGTTCAGAATATCTGTAAATTTTTCAAACGATTATAGATATATTTGCGTTTTGCCTACAGCCTTTGCGGAACCCGAATAGTGAGAGCTAAGCATATATTGATGACATAAGCCGATTTCATAGTTTAGAGAATATTTCACTTTAAGGTAGATTAGATTCATAAAAACCGTTTTTAATACATATGATGACTCCCCGAGTATTATTTTAATTCATATATGTTAAATGTTATTGTCCCAAATAGTTTTTTCCTTATGTAAATTATGTCCTATAATGTAATTAAATATATTTTAACTTAATTGGAATTGAATTGATTCGCAGAATTAAAATTTTTAGCCCAATCCCGTGTCTCTCTCTGTGTGTGCGTGTGTGTGTGTGTGTGCGTGTGCCTTTTATTCTTCTGTCGAGTTTCATCCTATATAGAAACGAAAGGTAATATGTCAAAGAAAATTTCATATCTACACATTTAATGGAGGTTGCCTACAAAGTGCGCGCACATAGAACATGGTTTTTTAAATTTCAACTTTAAAATCCAATTTTCTACAGTAGCCCATTAATATAATGTTTAAACTCATTTGGTGAATTAAGCCATATTACACTAATTATTAATTAATTAATATTAAATGAACTAATTAGCCTCTTTTTGTAACATGATATCCCAAATTCCAATTTGTACAGACACACCATTCTAGTTGGAAATGATGCCTCATATGAGGCTTCATTCTGTGCTTCAATCAGATTATAAAATATGTAGATTCTTTAACAATTTTTTCACCAACGATGAATAAAAAGGCGAGGGGTGTTTTTTTTGAGGAGAGGGTGATTTTAACATTTAAATAACTATTAAAATTTCATTTCCATAAATATTACTTTTATTGAGGCACAAAACATCCTCAGTTTAATCATTTTATTTTGATATCCAAATAATTGTATTTGATTCATTTTTGGTTGAGTTATGATTGTTTGAATGAAGCAATCTATGGTGGAATGAAGTGGGAAAATATTCTTCATCAACTAAGTTAATGAAAAGATCAAAACTAGAGTTTTTAGTGAAAGTACCTCAAGAAAAATCCTTATAACTCGAGAAATATTCCGAATATTGACAACATCGTATCGTTTGAAACCTAAGGGATCTGAGCACATTTTGAAGCAATAAATATATTTGATATTTTGAACGATTTCCGAAGTTCCAAGTGTGTACTTTAAATTTTAATTAAATTAACTTTAAATTTTCCAATGATAATATCCTTTCTTGTAAATTTAACAAGGAACCAATATCAAAAGTTATGCTCAGATATCGAGATCCATTTTTCATTGAGAAATAAAAATGTTAGAATTAAGTGTTTAATTTATATTACCAGCTGAAAAATAAATTAATGCTTATATTTTTTTACCCTTATACTTATAATGCTAAAGTAACTTCCATTTTCCATTCCCAGAACCTTCCAGAATCTTCAGGGCATTCTTCTTCTCCATTCCCAGAACCATCCAGGATTTGAAAACAACACTAGAGGATGGGATTGGAAACATAAACTCCCTAAGTTCTGTCATGAATTCAAGTTATTAAAATTTTGTAACCGTAACAGGTGATTAACGTTTTTTGTTCTTAGAACTTAGAAATTTTTTGTTGTCAAAGTTTTTTGTTTTTAAAAGACTTATTAATCAAATTGGAATTTTACTTCATTCCAACAATGGAATAATTCACTCAAAAGATCATGTTTGCATGAAGATTTGAATTTTCTGATCAGGGCTGATTCTGGAAATTTTTCTATATGAAACAAACTTCTGTTATATACAGTAAAAGCTCCTTATTCGCGCTTCCTTCATTTTCACTATTCGCGGATTAAAAAAATGCGACCCAATTCCTATATTCGCGGCTAAAAATTTCTTTATTCATGGATCTAATAAGTTCATATATCATCATAAAAGGTATCCAACCCAATATCCTTTGTGAATGCTGTCAAATGGACTAATAAAAAAAGTAAAATGGATCTTATTGCAACTTTGCCACTAGTATGTTGTTGAATGATAAGTCGCCTTCGCCGCGATCGGTGTTTTTGAGAATGTAAACAAATAGAATGAAAGCAACCGTATTACTCAATGAATAAAGTATATTTGTAGAATGACTAAGAAACAAAGTAGCACCAACGATTAAGAAATAAAAATTGACTCACCTCATTCCGAAGATTCATTTGAATCTGACGCAAAGAAGGCAGACCTCAAAGACTATTTTATCCATTTTTATGTAACGATTAAAAACTGGAGCAAATGATACGAATACAGAATGGACGCCTCAATTGAATACAATAATCCACCGGAAACAATAATAAGAAAAATGCATTGACAGGAAATAACAATTTATTAAATATTTGTTTTTGTTTTTTTTTTAAATTTTGTCCCCTAGGAACGTATCCCCTATAATACCATATAAATGACCATTCGGTATTTTCGGTTTCTGCATTCGCGAATACCCCGCGAATAAAGAGCTTTTACTGTAAGTACTTTTACAGTAGAACATACCAAGTTTTTTATATTTATATTTATGTAGGAACCTTAAAAATAAAATGAAAGAATCGTAGGCAACAAATAATCACAAAGATAAAATCAACAACGGTAAATCTTGTAACGAGAAAGAACAAAAAACATTATTTAGAGTCTCAAAATACAGATCACAATGATTAAACTATTCTATGAAAATATTTACATGAAAATTATGAATAATTAAAGAATATAATGTAAATTTAAAAAAAAGAATATATAAACAACAAATATAATACAGGATTTCTAGCAGGACAAAAATTACTAAAAAGTCCTAGTAAATGTCTTGGTGATATGATAGATCTTGATATAAATTTAATATGAAAAACACTTTCTATATTCCACAATCACATGCAGTGTAAATTTAAAAAAACCCTAGGTAGATCTAATAGAAGTCTTTAATAATAGAGAAACTCTCGCTAATTTTCTCGCTCGCTAGCCAATTTATGTTATTCAATTATTTTTTATTTATCTTAATATTTATAAATTTAATTAAATGTTTTTTCTGTGAACATGGATCAAGTGAGGATTAAAGTCTTTAGTCTATTAGATTTCATTAAAAAGCTCATTATTATTTTTTTTATCTGCTTTCTCTTTAAACTAAAGATTTCTCTTTCTTCAAATTATTGGCAGTCAGGGGCGGATTTTGAAAACTTAAGGCCACAGGCGCTTCATCATTCTGAGGTCCGTAACTGTATTGTTTAGAAAGCAACGTGAACTTATTGGGGCTTTTAAATTCATTTGTATGCTTATTTTATTTACGTAATATTTTATATCAAACTAATAATTTGCTATCCTTCAATTTTTATTCGATTTTGTTTGATAATATAAAATTATAACATGATTTATTTTTGTCCCTGCATATTTTCTAAAAGGGATGGACATGACAGTGTGCAAGTATTCACATTTTGAAACTGAAAAATGACTCTTAAGAAATACATTCATTTAGTTTCTTAAACAAGTTATGGGAGCTTATCTGACACTTAATTTTAATTTTGCTATGACACTTAGCTTTCCCTTTCGAATACGTACCGTATCTTCTGTACTACCGATTTCAATACCTGATTTTTTTTCCCATTTACCTTCATCTCATAATTTCCAAGCATTTCTAATGGTACAAATACACCTGTAAAGGTTTTGTCACGTTTCATTACATCATGGATTCTCCTATCAAAAATAGAAGTAATTCTTAAACCAAAAGTCTTCCTGAAAATCTATTACCTATATATACCTAATATATACCAATACGATATATAATATCTATAACTAATCTATACTGATACGATATATATCTATAACTATTCTATACCAATTTCAAAGACTGCATTACGAAATGATATATAAAATAAAAACATAAATACTTCTTGGATTACGTTATATCCAATTTTCGTCTATTTTACAACTTCTTGTGAGGATCTCGCTATTCTAAAAACAAAACTTACAAACCTTCTACAAACCAAATTCATATACTTCAAATATCTCTGCTATTTTAAACAATTATAGAACTCGATGCAGATAGTAAATCACGTGGCTTCTTGAGCGCTCTTAAGAGGTGGTATGAAAATTGAAATGACGAATGTGCGGTTATTAGGATTAGATTCCTTTAAATATTTGGCATGATAAAATTCATCAGTTCTGCTTTGAAAAAAAGTGTAGTATCAAAACTGGAAGCATTTGCAGCTTCCAAAAATGGATTCTTTTAAATAACTTTTAATCTAATAAAGTAGTTGGCATTTTACTGATGACAAAAATGAATAATTGAAAAGTCGGAAGTTTAAGTATCTTTTGATAAGAAATCGGAAACAAGTTCCTGTAATAAAAAGTTGATTTTTTTTTCCATTGCTACTTTCTCTTGACACGCTTGTACAGATTTTGACCTGCCTATACGAATTTGCGTATGCAAATTATGATATGCATACAATGATATACATTTCGATATGCATATACAAATTTCATTCTTTTCAATCGGATGAAACATTCTCACAACAATATTTACAAGCATCAAATGATGCTTGCTTTATCCATGCAAAAGTATTAAATCTTTAGACTTTATGTATTATTCAAAATATCACATGTATTATGAAGTTTCAAATCGCATGATATTCATTTTTTTGAAATTTTTATTGATAGTATATTTAAATGAAAATGAGTTCATTATAATTATTAAATCTATTCTCATATATTACGCTAAATAGGGTTAAAAAAATTATTTTCGGAATGGGCCTATTTTGGAGGATAAGAGCTTGACGTATTTGACTTGCCAATAAAATTAAACGTTTTTCAGAATTAAATGTGTTTTTGTGTGCGTTTTATAATTAAAATAAATAACTCGTTTTTCGTACTCTAAATTTTCTATCAGGTGTAAAACTTACTGTCAAAAAATGTAGTCAATTTAATATTTAACTAGCTGGTGCCCGGCGCGTTACTGCCGCGGTAGAAATCATTTTGGAAATATCGTTTGAAATTTGAAATAACTGTCTTTTTTTATTAGGAATGATAGAAAGAATAATGTTTATTTCCTAATAAAATGAGAATAATACTTATTTTATTCCGAAAAGAATAGATTCATTGATATTGAAAGGAGAAGTGTAAATAATATTCATTCTATTTTATTAACTTTATTATTCAAGACTTTAGAGTTGGAAATATTTTTGTTTGTTTGTTTTTCCATAATCAACAGAAACAAATAAGTGCAAGTAATAAGTATTCAAAGTTTGATCGCAATCGGATGAGCGGTACCGCATTAGAGACATACAGACAAGCATTCATTTCTACTTATAGAGATAATTTATTTATAATAGAAACTTCCACACTTTTTAAAGTCGGAAATATCACATTTCTCTTATTTATTAGCTTCGACGACAGTTTTTTTTAAATTTAAGTTTTCATGGCATATCTTTCCAGGCATCTGCGAAATATATTAAATAATTTAGGAAAAACTTTTTTTCAGAAAAAGAAATCAACAAAATTTATTTAGTAACTATTCATTTCTGCTATTAGAAAATTAAATATACTCGCAGTGAACATGAAATATGCTCAGCTGTTTGAAGTCAAATATAAATTTACCTCAATTAAAAATAATACAAAATATATATGCTAATTCATTCTTATATATTTTGATATATTTTGCAATCAAAATTCGCATTTCCCAGCAATCACACTATCGGTGACAATAGTTTCCTCACATTTTCGTTCCTGTCTTTGTCACCTGATCGTGTTTCGAAATGACGAGGTCCATCCTAAAAGAGCCCTAGTGTTGAATTAAAACCGGACGTTAATATAACTAAACTGAACTGAATATTGCACGAATATCTTCAAACTGAATTATTCTAGGAAAGTCTTTTCAACTTAGTTTCCACACTGTCGGATTTTAAACTTCAAGAAAAAGTTTCTTCTAAAAAAGAACTCTTTCTGTTAGAAGCTTGCAGAATTCACCTCCGATTTTAGTAAACGGTGTCTCCCTCAGGCAGTGGAAATCGGATTTCGATGTTTTCTGGAAGAACATCGGTTAAAGGACTTTTAAAGGGTTGGAGAATTTTAAGTTGGATGGCGTACGTAAGACATCTGAAATAAATTTCAGGCATCAAAAGGCATTCTTCCAACCTATATTTTTTGAACAGGACTTTATTTTAAGTACACAATATGATTGACATTCGAAAAAATTAGTATTTATTTTTTAATCGGTTTTATTAGCAAGTAGCCGGCGTGTTGCTGCCGTTGAAAAAAATAATATTAAGTGCAATAAATCCATCATTTGGCAATGTTTCATCAAATAGGAAGAACGGTACGACAGTATATAAAATACGAACATACAAACATTCATTTCTGTATACAGGATGCGCCAGAGAAACTTACTTATTTGAAAGGTTAATAAAAACAAAAGTACTTCAGTTACTGTTTTAATTCTTTTTTATATAAGAATACATTATCCCAATGTTTTTTATACCGTTTTGAAAATCACATCGGTTAAATAGCGAACCCCATTGCGCATACACTGATTAAGTCGATTTTTGAAATTCGTGTCCACTCTTCGCAGCATATCAGTCGGTATGTTGGCAATGACGTCGCGAATGTTGTTCTTGAGGTGAGATATGGTCTGTGGTCGATCGACATAAACCAGGGATTTCAAAGTGAGCCTCGTCACTGAAAAAAAAGGACCGCGTCTTCAGGCAGGTTGTCGAGCAGCCTTCCACGTGCATTTTGACGGGCAACAAAATCGGTTGACGAAGTCGGGACCCTTGAGTTGAGAATGAATCCCGAAGCTCTCAAGTCACGATATCAATGCACGTTTAATCCTCAAAATCAGATTTCAAACGAAGTCATTAAAAGTAATCTTAACACGTTGAATTTAACGGCACGTTTCAGAAATCTGGCCAAAAATGACAGTTTAATTTTTAGAATTCTATTTTTTGTTTCTTTTTTTAATAAATTCTCTGTTCGTGCAAGCCAGTATTGATTTTTTTTTCTTTTCCCAGAAGCCACCTATCGATATTAACACTGATATATATATACTACGAGTTTATCTTCGTAGCTGCACGAAAATGGCGAGTAAACACAGTAGAGATAACTCGTCGTTGGCTTCCTAGAAAAGCACGCAATACACGAGTCATCTCATAGTTGGAAGTCAACGTCGTTGGCCGCCGACAAAAGAATACGAGTCATCTTGTGGTTGGCAATCAACGTGTTAATTTGAAATTTGGTTTCATTTAGCTAACTTACTGATTTGTTGTAAAAGAAGCTTTACACTTGTTACTGCATTGAGATCGTGCATGCACAGAACTCTGTTCCGTCAGTACGGCTCGATTCTTTGTAAGTTTTTTCCCCCTTTATACCTATGCGTATTCTTGCTGATGTGGCAATACTACCTCAGTTTGAAAATTGAAGGATTTGCTGCAAAAAGAAGGTAGGTCCAATTATTCAAATTTGCAGAAACCCCTAAAAAACGTTAACAAATTCTAAATTCCAATGTGACATACAGCTCCACCTTTTGGGTAACACGAGAATTAACTATCTTTTTGTCACCAAATGAATAATTTCAATTTTTTACTACATGTAACTCTAACATAATGCATGTAACTCTAAATGCCCTGAAATTGGAGTTACATACTTTTTGCAGCAAACCTAACAATTCTTGAAATTTGATATACCAAGATTTTAAGACATTGAAAGCAATATTTTAAGATGCACCATCCATTTTGCGTTTTGGTTAGCGCTTGGTGCAGTACATATGATTGATATACACAGAATTTTCTTTATTGACTAAAATATTATTAAAATTTTAGTATAAATTATTCTGAAAAAATACCTATAATTATAGTTAGTTAAGGTATACCGAAGAACACATTCTTTTGCTGTCGTCGTGTCCGTGTTTCCAAGGAAAGGTTTTGCAGTGGCTTCTGAGGGTAAATACCCCTGAGTATCCAAAGGCAGAAGTCTGACATCTAGCTCGAATGAAGATGACACACGCACATTCGCCTGCACTACACCTTTTTACAGGGGGACCATTCACGCATCTCAAAGATAGAACACAAGGGAAGAACAACCCTTTTCAAACCAAGATCAATGGGAAGACACGCTGTCCCTAAGCCAGACGCCAGTACACATTCTTTTCGTCAACTGAGATAAATTTTATAATTCAGTAGTTCATTTCATGTATCCTGAATGTTAGCATTCAAATTCTAACATTCTTCAGTTGTTAAAACATAAAAGATGATACATTCTGTAATTCAATTTTACAAATTATAACAATTTAAATATTTTTTCAAATCAATTTGGACAAATATAATGTATTTCAGATCTTAAACGTTCTCAGCGTGAAAGTTGCGTATTTCTTAAACACTTCCTTTTGGCAACTCCAAAATGAAATTGGAAGAACTTCATAAATTTGCGAATCATCTTTGTATAAAGAAACTCACTCTTTCTCTTTCTTTGAAAGAAATAATTAATTTATTGGAAATCTGTTTCATACAGAAAGAATCAAATTCATTTTCAGTTTCACGATGATTAAAGTTTGAATTAAAAAACGGTCATCTCTCTCTTGCCATTTGTAATTAGAAGACAGAAATAGATTCTGTAGAATCGGGATATTGAATGAAGAATAGAAACATTTATTAGAAACGCCGGTTTCCTGACGCAACAATGGAGTCTGAAAGGATTTAATTTTTACATTTACTTAGTTACACATTGTATTGAAATCAATGGTACTATTTATAGATTTGGGCAAAGCCTGTGTTGCTATTTAATTAGGAAATCTAACTTCATGTGTTGAAAGTTTTTTTTTAATATAGTAAAGCTTCAGCTTGAGTATCAATTTCTACGATGTCTGCATGCGTCTGTCTTTTTCTTATCATGTTTCATATATTTTTTTTCTGTTTTCAAGATTTAAATTGCAAAGATTTTTCGCTGTTCTTTTTCTGCGTTTACTTAGTTGTATATTATACTGGAATCACTGTTACTATTTATAGATTTGGGCAAAGTCTGTGCGCTATTTAATAAGGAAATCTAACTTTTAGGTTAATTTTAACTTTATGAAAGTTTTTTTTAATGTAGTGAAGTGTCAGCTTGAGTGTCAATTTCTACAATGTCTGTCTGTCTTTCTGTCATCATGTTTCATAGGGTTTTTTTTCTTTTTTCAAGATTTAATTTGCAATTTTTTTAATGGTTTGTGGACTCTTCTTCTTTTTTTCTGAAAGTTTTTTTTAAAGTTATATAAGATCTCACATGTTCCAATTTTGCTTATTAATGTAAATCTCTCTTGAAACAATAACATAAACGTTTATGGACTCCTATACAATTCTCAGACCAAGTAAAGAAATTTTTTTAGAATTCCTACAAGCATATCTACATTGATACTAAATACCTTCCCCACCGTCGCTTTATCATTAGTTTAGTTTTAGTTATATTAACTTCTCGCTTTGAAGCAACACTAGGGCTATTTTGGAACGGACCTCGTAATATTGAACCACGGTCAGATGACGAGGATGACACCTGAGCTGGCACCCCCTCTCCACACCAGCTGGAGGACGTTTGTCCTTACAGATTTAACGTGCACGAGACCCCCTCACACGACGGTTCTTCGGTGGAATAGAGTCTCGAACCTGAAACCTTCCGGTTCCGAAGCCGAGACCAGGCCACCGCGGCCCTATCACTTCACCATGCCACAGTACAAGACCTAATTTTATGCCATTTCAAAAATCAGAAAATGTTTTGAACCTCAAAACATTAAAATGAAAATAATCTAAACGAATTTCATCCTTAAATTAATCAATTTCTTTATACTCATCTTTAAATTTTTTTAGGTAAATCTGAAAATGGATCTTGTCACGTTATGAGCATGGAAATTTGTTGCTTGGAATAGAGAAGTTGACGCAAATCGAACATTCGCCTTTTATACGGGGTTTTTAAAAAAAACGACATGGTAGATCCGTCATACTACAAACAGATGGTTGTAAACGCCTCTAGAGGACGCTGGAGCCACGAGAGGGCGTTACGATACACGGGCTAAGTAAATGTTTCGTTCACTTGTTGGCTAGCATTGTATGCGACTGTTTACTTGGCCCGTACATTATCCTAGAAAGATGGAACGGTTCCGTTTATCTAGCATTCTTGCAAGAGGCTCTGCCAGAAATGCTGAATGGGAGAATACACTCCCTACGTACTTCCCCCCTTCCGCCACGATGAGTCTTTTTATTGTAATTGCATGAACTTTTTCTGCTCACTTTTAAAAACATGTTTAATAGAATCGGAGATTGATTTGTAAAAGTTTTGATTCGAATTTTTCTCAAAATTTTGATCAAAAAAATTGGAAAAAGTTATTGGAAAAAGAGAAAAAAAAAGTTTTTGCGTACCGAGTCCCAAATACCTTAGGACTCGGTTAATAGCTTGCATGCTGTTGGTTAATAGTATCAGAAAATCAAATTCATGTTCTTAAAGCGTTTTACCCAACCCATTGTAATCAAAATTTGTGTGCGAACTGTAATTGCACATAGCAAATTTTATATATTTAAAGTCATCGCGTTTTTGAGTTATCGCGTTTTCATAATTTTGTTGTTGTTGTTAGTTATGGCACTTGCCCCTGGACAAGCCACCGTTACGAATACAGGGTTTTAAGCCGATAAGGTAAGTCTCTTTCTTTTTTCAGTGGCGCCATCTAGTCCAAGAGTACGACTTTGTCACTCACGCACCACAACCCTTTTTACGGGGTGGACTTTTTTCTATACCTTCTCATTCACTCAACCACAGATTGCAATTTAGACATGAATCAGAGAACGTTCACTTCTGAACCAGTACCTCCAATGGCATAACTCTCGACATGGAGGACTTTGTGATCACGACAGATTTATACGTGCGCCAGTCACCACCACACACAGGTAATATTCGGCTTGTCGATTCGAACTCATAACCTAACGGACATGAATTTAATGCTTTACCAAGCAGGCTATGCCAGCTCCATTAATTGTGGAATTACGGACTTAAAACGGTTAACTGTCTTAATGAATTTGATGTTTATACATTGTAGATGTTGCAGAATTTGGTACCTCTGTCTCTCTTTGTTTCTTAATTACCATGTTTATATTCGACGAGCCAGGTAGAACAAAAAATACTCAGCCTGCCCGAACCGGGAAGCCCAGATCACGTGGAATACTATGCCAGGATTCTGACCTCTATTAACATAAAAACGAACCATTACCCTGCCACTATTTCTTTACAATATTTGTCCCGTATTCAGAATACGGAGGGGCCGTGGTGGTCTGGTGGTTATTTATCAGCTTCCGAACTGGAGGGTTTCAGGTTCTCGGCCCGATTCCACCGAAGAACCGTCCTGTGAGGGGATGTCTTGCACGTTATTGCATTTGAGGGGATGTCTTGCTATTCGGCCAAACGTCCTCCCGCTGGTGTGGAGAGGGAGGTCCCAGTTCTGATGTCGTCCTTGCCGTCTGACCGTGGTTCAAAATGACGAGGTCCGTCCAAAAATAGCTCTAGTGTTGTTTTACAACGGGGCGTTAATATAATTAAACTTCTGAATGCGGAACAGTTTTATGGAAATATTGTCACGAAGATTTCAATTAACTCGCTGTCAGCTTTACACTAACAAACGAGTTTATTGAAGGAAAGTAGCGACTTGCCACTTTACAAGGTCGAGAAGCGGCCCACGACGAGTGTTTATCAGCTTTTATACACGAACAGAATATTCGGGAGAAAACTCATTTACAAAACAAAGAAAGTATAGAATGTTAGAGAAACAGTTACTAAAGAAACAAACTATGCCTTGGACATAACAGCCATGGCGAGCCTCGAACCCGAAACTCCGGGTTCGGATCTCGTGCTTTGACCACTCGGCCACTGACCTCGTAGAAAACTGTCTATATGCGGCATCTTGTGCTAATAAGGTTGCTTTAACCCAGAACATGCCTGGTATGAAATTTTAGTAAAATTAATCGATTAGTTAAAAATTATATCCTGAAAATATTAAAATAGTGCATCGTCATTATTAATATATAAACAAACAAATTCCCAAAATTTAAGTACGTAAAGAAGTGGTTGAAAAACTGGTAAGAAAATCCCACCTTCATGGAAAGAAATCGAATTAAATAAAAATGAATCAAGATAAAAAAAATCACTAGTATAAACAAGTATCGACACTTCTATTGAAGTTTGGATGGAAAAAAAAGATAAGTCGGTTATATATTTTCCGTCAGCAGCTGTAATAAAATATTTATTGTTCACTACGTCATATCTATTATTTATGGGCTATTAAATCAAAAGAGAACTACATTGTGAGATTTCTTCAGACCGTAAGAAAAAATATCCGTAGTCATAAAAAACGTCTTTTGGTTGTCCTTGTATACATTCAACGGCAACTTCAGTTCGAAATGATTTGAAAACAAAAAATACCGATATATAGGATATTTTTCAATAATTTTGATTGATTT
Organism: Argiope trifasciata; assembly: GCA_026543055.1. Classification (NCBI taxonomy): domain Eukaryota; kingdom Metazoa; phylum Arthropoda; class Arachnida; order Araneae; family Araneidae; genus Argiope; species Argiope trifasciata. The sequence goes on along the minus strand of JAPMOQ010037680.1, from coordinate 225,394 downwards.
CTCAAAAGATTGAAGGTTTGGTTCAGGGGGGTGTTTTCCAAAATGCCAATTTGCATTTGAACTTCAATGCAAGTGATTTATTAATTTAATCAGTCTTTAATCAATCCGTTAACTCGTTCAGAGCCAAGCCGTGATTTTTCAAAAGAACAATTTGATATTTATACAAGTGATTTATTCTGCAAATTTCGAAATCTCTCCAAAATGTGAGCGTCTAATTGTAAATCAAATTTTATACAAACAGATGCCTCAGGTGGATGATAGGTCAGACCTTCCTTTTCGTAGAAAAGATAAATTGTTTGAAAAGAGGAAAGTCTGAACATGAAAAAATAACAATATTGAAAAATCCGTCAATTTTTTTTCGCTAACCATTGTTTTTAACGTAGTCGGATGCCTTAATATAAGACTAAAATAAAATAAGAAAATCTATGTTAAAAATAAGAAAATTTGACAATAATAAATTTATGAAAACAATTTAATTTCATCGGCCGAAAATATTTTGTGTATGAATTTGAATAAATTCCTTCAAAATGAGTGTTTGTGCATTGACCCTTTTCCAGTTTGACTTGAGTAATAATGATTAATAAGTGAATTTCTAACACTGTTGCTCAGTTAAAATTCTAATAACTAATTTTTGAAAGAATTTATTCTCATTTCACTATAATTACTTACCTTCTCATAATTACTAGCAATGTATATTACTTAACATATAAAAATTATTTATCATCGGTAACAAATTTGCCCTCATATTGGTTTAAAACCGGGCGTTAATGGGGCGATAGAATGGGCTGGAATTGTGCTGGTTGAATTCCGATGACGATCGCACCAGCGATGTTTGGGTTTGATGTCCATTCACTTATCCATTCGACCAAAGCGAACGCTGATGTCTTGTGACTGTTAAGGGCTTATTAAGATATCACCACATCTTAATAAGCCAGGGTTTAATAGGTTTCCTATTTTGTTTCATTCAAAAAGCTCATGATTGAATTTTTCACGTGACTGAAATAATCACAATTCCAGCCACCTATTCTGATGAGGATTAGGTGTGTGCCCAAAGCGCGTTACACCGGTGAAAAGCTTACAATTACAATGTTAAAAAAGTGGAATTTAAATAGCTATGAAAAGACTCGCTATTCGAACATCACTTGCCCATGCACGTGTACAAGATACAAAAGAAGCTAAAGGCAGCGCCAAAAAAACATTGAAAAAAATTAAAGAGAGAAAGAAAATAAAAGCATAGAGTTAAAGACAAAAAAAATAATAAGAAAAATAAATAAATAAATAAAAATAAATATAAAAATATAAATAAAGAATAGACCATTATCCGGAACAAAAAGCTACAGTTACAGAGCTCTTTCTGCCATTTTTCGAACAGAATATTGTCCACTTTTAGCAGTGCTTGAATTTCTCTGCGCAGACTTTGAAGGAAGACAAAAAATAAAGTCCTTTTAAAGTCTGAAAACGATGTAAAACATTTACACTAGAAATATGATTAATTACAAGGTATAACCGAGAAAGAGTACTTAACCTTTAGTCAAAAAAGAAAAAATTTGAGTTCTAGGCGAACCAGATTGGTGATAATAGGACAAATGATTATTCCTTTTGGAAAATTCTGCATTCGTTGTGATGCAGGAAATCCAAAATATTTTGGGCTTCAAAAGACCGTTTATTATTTGACAACATTTGAGAGATATGTTGTTGAGGTTTAATAAAATTTCTGAGATGATGAAGAATAGGGCAATGGAAAATGTAGTGGGGGATTAGTCATAATCATCACCACATCTACAACTACAGTCCATCCAGCCAACTATGTAAGCCACATTGGTGACACTTATGAACCCGTAATCTTCTGATCTGGAGTCAGACTCACTTGACGCAGCAACAAGTCTCTCCGCTCGCCATGACACTTAACGCTGTAAAACTCGTTCGTCTCTACAGACTCGCTGGTAGGGGAGTATTGTGGGGGCATCTTAATGAGCCAGTAACAGTCACTAGACACGAGTGTTCACTTTTTCCAAATGGATAAGTTACGGGACTTCAAACCCAAACATCGCAGGTTCGATCCTTCGTGGAATTCAACCTACACATTGACACAATTCCATCCAAACACCATCGTCACATTAATTTATAACTTAACTAGGTAGAAGAATTAAAAGAATGTTTGAGTAGAAACTAATTTTGATTAAGAAATAAATAACAACATTGATTTAATACTTCTTCAATGTATAAATAATTACAAAAAAAGTTAAAAAATCTCATCGTGATTTTAAAGGAAGGTTATTGTAAGGATTAATGTATAATTATATAATTCTGAAAGAAAAGAACGGAATGTTTGCATTAAATGAAATTCTCATGGTATGCGCATTAAATAAAAGCGAAATGTTCCTTCAGCTTCAAACGTAATTAGCTAACGTAATTAATTTTATCGCGCTTACCTTCTCTACTACAATTAGAACAAACAAAACTTTTGCTTCTATTCCAAATTAGCCACGATTTAGGAACGAGGATAACAAACATTTCCCGAAAGCATATTATTTTATACTCCCATATGTTAAGTTATGCAAACAATTTATGAAAACCTTTTATTATTTATGAAATATAGTTAGTAAGAATTAATTTATTAGGGATCCGAAAAGTAATTACTATATTTAACTTCAAGTTTGTAGTACTCTGTCATACAGGAAAATTTTCAGATAAGCGAAATGACATTTGTTGTGAATTAATAGCGATAGTTCTTTTTAATAAGGTTCCTATTTTTTTTTTTCAAAAATCCCATGACTGATTTTTTTTTTAATTATTGTCATTGCTTAGGGAAGTAATATTACCTTTTCCAATGCATAATATACATTTCAATTTAATAAAGAAATGATGACTGTATTTAACTTCGTATTTGTAGTACTCTGTCGCGCAGGAAAACTTTTAGATAATTACATTTGTTGTGAATGATAAATGAGAGTTCTTCATAGGGTTCCAATTTTGCTTTATTTAAAAAGCTCATAACTGATTTTTTAAAATCATTGTCATTGCTTTCAAAAGTAGTATTCATTTTTCGAATGGATACTATACATATTAAATTTTATTTTTCTCATACTTTATTATATTGGGTCTATTTAACAGATTAAATTTATTATTTTACAAATTGAATTTTTGGTGTAAGAAATTTACTTTCTGTTTCTGAACCATTTTTCTTTAACTTCATTTGTTTCATGCTTGTAAGTAGGGGAACTAAAAAAACTTTTGTTCACCTTTTGGTATTCTAGAATTTTGTAATTTTGGATGCTAATATTCAATCAATGATAATACACTATTTTTATATTTGAAGAATATATTAATTAACTCAATTATTTTTAAATAAATACGGCATTTCTAACTCTATAATTATTAATAAGTGAATTTCTAACATTAATTGTCAGTTCTATTAGAATACAATTATTTCCACAATAGTTATAACTATACATTTTAGATTTAAGACTAAAAATGAGTAAATAATTAAACTATTAATGAGAACATTAATAAAGTAATATTTTTCGAAACTCTTTTAATTCAATATATATACTGTACATTGTTTTTATTCCTTGGTAATATTCTGCGTTTAATTTAATGGTTTTTAATTTCTTTCATTTTTTCTTGGCTTATGTTAAAAAATTCCATCTATTATTTTTCTTACAAATGTGTATCTACTTTTCTATTTATTTATGAAATATTAAATTAATATTATTATTATTTTAAATAAGTAACTAGAAAAATAAAATTTATAATTATTTAAAAATTATATAATTTCATTCAAAAACATATTTATTTATTTAATGTATATTATAAATAACAGTTTTCATTTTCTATTATATCATCACTATAATTTAATACTTCTTTCTTGCAATATATATTCATTGTAACATCTTTCCACTTTTAAATGATTGACTGAGTAGTAAAACAAACTTTGGAATTATTTTCCTAAAGGGAACACAAAATTTTACGGCTTCATTTTTTTTATTTTTTGTAATAAAAGGCAAACAAACATATTCACAACAAAGTTTTGTGGTATGTTTTTTTCTTGATACAGCAGTTTAAATGTACAATATATTGTAAGAGAAAATTTATCTTTAGTTGCTCCAATTTAGAATAGAAAAGCCTGAAGGTTATAAGAAGGGTGAGATCTTCTTTACTGATTCTCATTTCTCCTCTTCTCACCTATAGTTATAAATATACCAGCAGGTGAATTATTTTCAATAAAAAATCAATCAAAGTGTGTACAGTAAAAGCTCTTTATTCGCTGGCTATATGTTCCATAAATATGCCGCGAATACAGAAACCGTGAATACGGAAGGGTCATTTATACGGAATTATAGGGAATACGTTCCTAGGTGACAAAATTTTTTTTAAATCCATTTAATTGAAGTTTTTGAACATTTCCTATTCGTTTTTCTTATTCATGTTTCCGGTGGATTATTGTATTCCATTGAGTCGTCCATTCTGTATTCGTATCATTTGCTAAAGACTTTAATCGTTACATTAAAATGGTTAAAATAGTCTTTGAGGTCTGCCTTCTTTACGTCAGATTCAAATGAATTTTCGGAATGAGGTGAGTCATTTTTCATTTCTTAATCGTTAGTGCTACCTTATTTCTTAGTCGTTTATTCCACAAATATACTTTATTCATTGAGTTATAAGGTTGCTTTCATTCTGTTTGTTTACATTCTCGAAAACACCGATCGCGGCGAAGTCGGCTTATGTTGAAGTCCTCGGCGATAACATTGATCAACAAAGTTACTTTAGGCAAAGTTGTGATAAGATCTATTTTACTTTTTTATGAGTCCATTGGACGGCATTTACAAAGGATATTGGGTTGAATACCTATTGGAATCCTTTTGTTATTATGTATGTACTTATTCGATCCGCGAATAAAGAAATTTTTAGCCGCGAATAGAGGAAGTGGGTCGCATTTTTTTAAATCCGCGAATAGTGAAAGCGCGGATAAGGAGCTTTTACTGTAACTTGGGACGTTAAGATATCCCTCTGCGTTTAAATACTGGTTATCGAACACAATTGTCGATTTTTTTTTTCGTGTTATTTCTTGTAATTCAGATTATCCTCTTTGCAAGAGAGTTTCTCTTTTCTTGGAAAAAGAAGACCTGACTTAACATCAAGGGTCACATATTTGTGAGGCAAATTTGTCTCAAAGCTTTGATTTTCATAAAAATTCTTCTCCGTTCACATGATTTCTTAAAAACTAATAGATGTATTGACATAAACATTTCAGAGAGTGTTTTAAATCATATGGGCAAAGAAATAAAAAAAAAGTTTTAGTGTTGGTGAAATAATTTTTCATTTATAGGTGTTTTCAGAAAAATTAAATCATGAATTTACGGGGAAAAAATGCGTATATTTTCGTATATTTTCCCCCATCACTTCTTTGCATCTCAAAATCTTTCTTAGATTTTTTTTGATTCACTTCATTCAATATTATATTTAATAACTTGTGTACAAAGAAAAATAAGATGGCTGCATTACAGTTTTGTGTAGAGCGCTAACCGGTTCGGTTCAATTGACATTAAAATTTTCTACACATATTTCTATTTCTCAAAATATATTATATTTTCAAATAATTTTGTGGTATTTATAGTTTTATAATTAACAATACATCTAAAAACCATAAACAATTTTTTAAAAATATAATTTTTCAAAACGTTTTCGACGAACGTTGTCGGATATCTTAATGTATTATTTCCATGCTGAAAATCATGTAAGAAAATATTTCAGATATAAAGAATCCGAAACCTAACTCTTTTTTTAAAAAACTAGCAAAACCTTTGAGTTAAAATGAATGGATACAGAACAGCCATGTTTGGTTGCCTTGTATCATTTGACCAAATACACTTATCTCTGAATGTTCCACTCGAAATATATTATATTTTCAAATAGTTTTGTTGTATTTTTAGTATTTTTTATTATAAATTGACAGTACATCTAAAAACCGTCATTTTAAATAGTTTTTAAAAAGTCCAATTTGTCAAAAATAACGTAATCGGATAGCTTAAGGCGAAAACTTAAGAGATGTCTAGCAAGCTTAGCAACAACAGAATAGCGAAGAAGGAAAACTTATCCACCACACATACGAAAAGGAAATCCTTGGATTAACCAATTAAAAGGTTGGAAGAATCACCTGGAAACATTCTGACTCCGAAATGAAAAGGATTAATTCTTCGCATAAAAGCGGGGTACAAGGGAAAATCCTCGCATGACATTGGCAAAGAACGGTACTGTAGATCTTTGGTCTGAAACTATATCTTTTATTGAGTCTACCACGAGAATATGCATTTTAAACGCCGTTGTTGGTAGCCAACTGACACCAAAATTTGACACGAAACTACAGTAACAGTCATGAAAAAATACAGGGGCCCCGGTAGCCTGGTCGGTAGTGCGACCGTCTCGTAACCGAAAGGTCGCGGGCTCTGTCCTCGTCATGTCCAAAGACCGCCGTGTTGGCTCATGGTAATGGGGGCACGCTAAATAGGTCGGGACTACAAAGCCCTCCAAGTTCCCATAACCTCAGGGGGTACTGAATCAGCCGGTCCTTGATTTGGATCTCAATTCTGACTTGTGGATGGATGGATGAATGAGTGTATGAATGAATTCGACCGCCCCCTCAAAAGGGTTGTGTCTTGAATGTTCGAGCAAAGTCGTCCTTTCGCCTGAACGGTACTCGTTCACAACGGAAGGCGCACATCTCTGCCTTCATTCGAAAGAGCTCTGCTCATTCGGGCTTGGAATGACCAAGTGGCATTAGACAACAACAACAACATGAAATAAGATAAGTTCACCCTATAAATTCTGAATTCTGTGTTTTGAAGAATAATAACTTTTACAAGCCCTGAAAGTATACAAGTACGTGTCCACGCGGTTGGCTGAACGTCGACTGACGCCGTTGTTAGGCAATGATCACTGATGCCTATAAAAGGGGGAAGAGTTGATTTTTGAATAAAGAAATCCCCTTATTACGGAACAGCGTGATTTCTGTCAGCTGAGTCTGGATTCAAATGGTCTTGTAAATCATCAGTTATGTATTTGCGTCTATGTATGTCTGTTAATATTAAATTACTTAAACAAGAAGTAAAGCGAAGATAAATTAAAGGATCAACTCCTACCAATGTACTTTGCATTACTTCTTCGCCGGCCATGAATGGAATGAAAAGAATTAAAGAAGAAGATAAAAATTTAGCAATCGGTGGATTTAGATATAGATGAAGATCATAGCATATATTATAGTCTTGTGCAAGTGAAAAAAATATTGTTTGTATAAGGTTAAAACCCGGCAGAGAAATTATGGCATTATTTTTTAACACTGTTATTTTACAAATAGAAAATAGATTTAAAAGTATACCAAATATTATTTCTGATTTCAAATAAGTCACTGATAAATTTCAGAAAAGAAATTAGAGGTACGTTCTAAAAACTTAGAAAAGTTTTATAAAAAAGCTGGAGATTAAAATCCACGAAATTTGTTTGCGATGGGGTTTGAATTTGAATGAAAGAGATGCGTTGTCATTAACTACAGCAAGTGCTGAGCCAGCTTTCAGCAAACTAAGATTAATAAAAATCATCTTCGGTCACGCATGTGCTCAGAACGCTTAAAGGCACATGCTGTACTTAAGCATGGAAAAAAATTGTAATTTTTTCTAAAGTAATTGATGTATTACCATATATAAAATCACGCATTAAATAAATATGCATTAATAATATGTGTTCGCGTTTGTATTTTCTTTTCACTTCACAAAAAAATTAGATCCCCAAATGGCTTCTTGCACCCAGACCCCTTTGAAGAGAAGGACGACTCTAATCATAAGGCCTTTAATCTACTTTGTCACAGTCGGCTATAAATGTATGATGACGAATTGTCAGGAATTTGTAAATTCTTGTAGCTATAATTTTTCAAATTTAAGCCATTATAAGATTTCTCCATCAGATTTATGAGTGCCAACGCTACTGATATTCTGTATAAGTGAGTTCTACAACAATTCTTTATCAAATACATGTTTAAAATTCTTTTTATGTTTTTTTAGGATAAAAATATATAATTCTTAGGTATAACTTAAAAATATTCCAGTTGTTGTTACCATAAATACAAGTTCTGCGTGTTCCAAATTTGTTGTTTGTAATGAAATTTTGTGGCATTAAAATTCAAAATCAAAAATTAGGTGTATAGCTTTATCAAACTTAATAGAAAGTTCATTATTGGTTTCATACTTGAGTAGCATCTTAGCCGCTGCAGGCCCAAAGAACTGCACCGTTACCCAGGGAACACCACGTGGAGGTGGGCTACTTTCGTTCCCCGCCCACCCACCCTCCATCGCTGCATCCGAAGACAGTACTGATCAGAAAACTGCATCTGACAGCCGACGACAGTTCTGGTGTTAAACTGCGTCCTTCTACGACCGGTATCTCACTGGAATATCCAAGGCCAAACAGAACTGGTAGATCGCAAAGGATTCTACAACTGGCACTCCAATAGGAGCCATCCGTGCAGGCAAACCCAGAGCTGAGCACAGCTTGTAGACTGCGTAAGATTCTACAACAGTGATTTCAGACTTCTGGGTAACAGATGGAGCCAATTTCGCTGGAAGCTCTAATGCCTGGCATATCCTAAATACCATCTAAGAGCGAACCACTGGAACGGATTCTACTCTAGCCGCAGGTGGATCAGATGGTGTATCAACATCTTGATCCAAATTGGGATCGAAAAACGTATCTCCGATTGAGGGTAAGTGGGGGAACATGTAATATTTCAACAGTTCCAAGATCGCCCATAGGACGACCCATCCAATGATGGGCGAAGCCTCATTGAAACAATACGCACCAAACATAGCTCAGCAAAAAAGTCACACAACGATCAGTTGCAAAAAGAGAAATGATTCTTAACAGAGCAGCAAAAAGTGGATTCATTGTTTCATCTATTATACTGTTAGTATTTTGTGCGTCTGTTTAGCATTAAACAGTAATATTTTTGCTAATAACAATAATAAAAGTGATTGTTGAAACTTTCTACATCCAATAACAATTGAGGTTTAACCAATGATTATTGCTAAGTTAACAATAGAATAAATCTAATAATCAAGTATAGATCTCTAGAGGGGGGAAGAGGGGAGTTACTATTTCATTGCTTTATATGGGTTTTAATTTATGCTTTTTTTCGAGCATTAACTAGATTTTTCCTCTGAGATTTAAAACGAATACAATCGATCGAGATTGAAATTTGTAAAAAATATTTCAAGGAATAAGTTTCTGGCCTGTGCTGTATTTGAGGTCCATTGTCTTCTCATATTAGTATAGTAATTAGTTAAACAAAGGGAGTGGAAAGAGAAAGAAAATGAGAAGTAAGTCTCAGAAATATACTGAATAATGAAGAAAGCCGAATGCAGAAATATTCGTAGAATAATGAAGAAAACCTAATATGCATTTTGGACACTCAATTGTCAAGAAAATGAGTTTGTTAGGTTACAAACTCCTAATTCCATAAAATATTATTATAATGATAAGATCGATTATCTGATTAAGTCGCTGTTACTACCTTTACACACTTATGAACGAATAGATCGACTGATGGTCATTCCAAATTTGAAATACTTTGGATGTGAAATCACAAGCATCCTAGCCTCGAGGTAGCTGTCCTACCCTGTGATCTGGACTTACAGAGTTCGAGTTCTGGTTCGGGTAGGGTTGATCTTTCCCTTGTGTTCTGTCTGTGAGGTGTGAGAAGAACCCCCCCCCCCACCTGTTAGAAGGAGTTGTGCAAGTGAGTATGTGAGTGCCATCTACGTATGAGCTAGAAGTCAGACTTCTGCCCTCGGGTGCGCAAGGATTTTCATCCTCAGTAGCTACTGGAACCCTCTTTCTGTTGTAACACGGACACGGCATCATCAAATGTGAAATCTGTACAGCAAATATTACTCATTTAGCGTTCCCCATATTGTTGCTATCGTGTTAAATTACTTTCAGACTACCGAATTGACAAATTTCCCCTGAATGTACTTTGTTTAAAATTTGATAGAGCATCCAGATGCTGAATGGAAGCTTCAAGAAGGACAAATAATACTCAAAACCTGAAAAGTGAAATGCAATCATTCATTTTGTTAAAATTTAATAATATGGAATCTATCAAATGTAATTAGTATTTTGTAGCTTTTTAAAATTTTCTGTTAAACTCATCGGTTAAAGAAATCTGTTTTATAAACAAAAAAACTTTAATATTATGAAAAATGATGACATAAATGATTAATACACCTTCTTCCTGCATTGATCCATTAAGCATTATATAGTTTCAGTCTTATACCCTTAGAAACCACAAAGACGCCGGAAAAATTCAAATTTTTTCTGAGTGAAAGATTAAGAGCTATTGAAGATGTTTGCGTGGCTGTCGTCAGATTGTGTCCCAAGACACAGAATATGAGTTAGAGAAATGTTCCAAAAAGGCTTCCTAAATAATAATTATTATTAGTTATTTCTAAACTGTGTTAAAAGTTTTCTTTGCGTTGCCAGCTACTACAGCAAGTGCTGAGCGCTCTGTCAGCAAATTAATATTAATAAATTATCTTCAGTCAAGCATGCGTTTAGAAAGCTTAAAAGCACTTGCTGTATTAAGCCTCGAAAATATTAATTGTATTAGCAAAAACAAAATCACTCATTAAACAAACATGCATTAATAATATGTGTTTGTGTGTATATATATATATATATATTTACTTGCCCATCTTATAGAAGGCTCGTCCTGGTTACACTCCCAAAATAAGATCGATTCGTCCGGTAAATTCTGAGACAATCTTTATCGCAACTTCACAGGGAGGATACTCTTTAAGTATTGCCGAAGACTTTGGTCAAACCGCAACCCCTTAGAGCTTCCCATACATGCTCTATTTTTGGTTTCGGGTCACATTCGATACTCTTTACCAAATCAGTATTCAATAAAATAATAAAAATGACGATTTCATTCAAATGAACTCGTCACCGATATCTCTGCCGGCGTCTTAGTCTAGGTGTGGTGTGTCTTCCCCATGATCTGGGCGTCCCGGTTCGGGCATGGTTGTTGTTTCCTTGTGTTCCATTTGTGAGTTGTGTGAATGGGCCCTCCTGTAAAAAGGGGTTGCGCGAGCGAATGTGTGTGTGTCTCCAGGGGTCTTTACCCTCAAAAGCCGCTGTATCCATTTTCCGTGTTAACACTGACACGACATCATCACCGATGTAAATAACTCGCAACAACAGAGCCGGCCTTCTCTACGAAAGGGCCCGGATGCAAGGAACCATTTAGGACCTAAAGAGCAAAATATAAAAAAAAACGAACATTTGCATATGTATTTAATGTGCGTCATTTTTTTTACTATTAATGACTCCTGGAAAATGACAATTTTTCCAATTTCTTTTTTTTTTTTTTTTTTCGATACTTAGTACGGCAAGAGCGTTTAAGCATTATACCCATATGCTTGACCGAAGAGAATCCTTTATTTAATTTTAATTAGCTGAAAGAGGATTCAGTATTTATTACATTTATTAACTGGAAACGTAAAGGATTGGGAAAAAATATTACTTTAGATACGGACAAAAGTAGATAGCTGATGATTTACAAGTCCATTTGAACCTAGCTTCAGCTTATGGGCGCTGGACATGCCGCTCTATCTTAACATGTCTGAAGGGAATTTCCTTGTCCATAAATGAACTTTTCCCTCCTTTTTATAGATGTTATTGCGATCTTTGCTTGATAAAGGCGATAGTCCATGCTCAGCCAGCTATATGGAAACAAGCTTATAGACTTCTAGCATGTGTTACATTATTATTGCTCAGAGCTCTGTTTTAATTCTTAATCATGATTGGAGCCCCCCCCCTCAGCCGTAGGGCCCTGGTACATAACACCTGCTGCACCCTCCAGATGGCAGGCCCTGCCTAAAAAAGTAAGCTTCTGTAAAATATATGGACCTCTGCCTGATGTTACACCACTCGTACGTTTAAGACGAGACATGCTTCAGCTGTTAGGAAACATTTTCCAATTTCGGCAAATTGCATTTTTACTTTGACGTCAATATCCCCTTTGTCTTTTAATGAAAAATCTTTTAAGTTGATTAAAAGATTTTTATCTATTAATTCTGATAAATTATAGCTGTGCTAGAAATCATTCCGCAAAAAACGTAACGTCGCAAACAGAAGAGAGCAGAATTCTCTGTGCGATTTCCCAGGCAAAGCGGGATTTTTCGTAGAGCTAAAAATTACGTTATGTGGAATGATATAAATAACTTCTTCTCACTCATTTGAAATACTACGAACGAAGTGAGTGGATTTATTTTAATTGAGTTCTGCGAGTTAGATAAGAAATAATAATATTGAGATAGTAGGTTATGTCTTTAATTTCAGGAAAAATGCATATTCCGTAATTCATTATCTTAATTATTACCATTCATCTTTCTAGCCATCCGTTTTTTTCGAACTTCATAATAAAGCGAAAAATAATTAAAATAAATGATGAATTATGAAAATATTCCAAATGTATCTTAAAGCTCTGGTAGATCAAAAGGCGAAATGAAAATTGAATTCCTTCTTGCAAAAAAGCAAAAAACATGTTAAGTTAACCACTTGAGATACGAATTTACTTAACTTCCTAATTCAATGACGAATTTAATAGCTTCCTGATTGGAATATTTATTATTATTTTAATTCCTTTAATAATACGTTTCAAGTGACTTTTTTAAAATTATTTAATATTTTTATTATTATTTTTAATACTTTTTTATTTTATTTACTTTTATTTTTAACACTTTTATTATTATACTTATATATTTAATGCTTTTCATTTCAAATTATTTCATACTTTCCACTGAATCGCAGATTAAAAATCAAAAATTCAATCATTCGATGCGCGTCTCAGACACGTCATTGCATGCGAAGTGGTTAAATAAATTGCGTGTTAGCCTTTTTATTCTTTCTTGAATTCTTAATGTATTTTTCACTGATTCGCCATTTTTTTTATTTGACTAAAATTCTTCTTTTTTCCTCTGACGGTAAAACGTATATCCAAATGGGTTCAAAGCGTTCGATGTCAAACCAGATGGCCATCCATGATGGCACTCATTCAGTTGTAACCAAGAAGATGAATTTAGATGATTGCCCTGTTTTTGAGCCAATCACGAGCTTCAATGACATTTGAATGGATTCAGATTGTTGAAAGGGTTCCGATTTCGAAGCTGCCTTCCTTTGAAATGCGTCATCGGTGATGTGCGTATACACTAGAAACTTCGTAAATAGTTCAAAATATCGAATATATATTGAATCAAAATTCGAATAATAACGATTCATACATACAAGACGATTATTAAGGTTGTACGTATACGCTTGAAACTTTGGAAAGCTTTCAAAATATGGAATGTTTTTTCTTTATTGTTTCAAAATGTTCTCTGATTCTTCAGCTTTCAAATGATACCAAGTGGTTTTCAATATTCGGAATATCTCTCGAGTTACGAGGATTTTTCTTGACGTACTTTCACTGAAAACTGTAGTGTCAGTTTTTCTAACTTTATGAAGAATGATATTTTTCCATTACATTGCTTCACTCAAGCAATCATAATTCAACAAGCAATGAACCAAATGCAATTATTTATCTATCAAAATAATCTGCATGAAACAGTGCCTCAATCAAGTTGTATTTACAGAAATAGATTTTTAGCAGCTATTTAAAATGTTAAAATGACTCGCTTTTTCTTTTCATCATCGATGAGGATTTTGTTTCAAAATAACTCTCTATTTTTTTAACTTGATGGAGACTGGCGACATGAAGACTAATGTTAGGCATCCCTTCCAACTAGAATGGTATGTCTGTACAAATTAGAATCTAAAATGTTATGTTTTAAAGAATATGCTAATTAGCTCCTTAAATATAATTAATTGATTAATAATCAGTGTAATAGAGTCTTTTCTCACCGAAATGAGATTAAACGTTTATCAATGACCTACTTAAGAAATTGGATTTTTAAATTAAAATTTATACAAATCTTCTAGCGTGCATGTTCGCCTTAAATATTGGAGTGTGGATGATACGACAAAGAGCGCTTGAAAATACATAGGTCTGAATTTAAACATTTGCTGGTCAAAAAAATATTGTTAAATTGGGAATCCGTGATTTAATCATTTTGAATGACTCGAGAATATTCAGACCATCAAGTCGATCATCGAAATACTTGCCGCTTTCATGCATTAGATTGATATTCAAAGTGAATACGTTCTAGTTATAATAACAACCCTGATTTAAAGCAACACGAAGGCCTCTTTGGTATTTACCTCGTAATTTTGAACTGCAATCAATTGGTGCGAACGAATCTTCAACTAGCATGTCTTCTCAATCAAATGAATCCAACATCTGATACACAACTTCTGTTGTAGTCATAAAATTATACCCTAAATTCAATATATTTGAGTCTATGCATTTTAGTGTTATTGTCTTTCCATACCTCTGCAAGTAGACCAACTAAGACGATCTAACACAAAATTTGGTAGATAACTTCATTGTAGATAATGTTACGTATAACCGGGTCATTTCTGTAGTGTGTGCATGATGTGAAATAAACACAATGAACAATCCTTGAGTGGAAAAACTGCAAAGACGTTTACTTACACGAAGACAAAACAGCAGAAAGACAACAACTATTTTTATCCGAGACGAATACACAGGACAGCACACAATAACAACAATAGCTCACATTTAGTAACAACGTCTTCAGCACACTAAGTGCACAGATATGATTCAAAAGGAGAGGGGATCCTCGGGGCGTCGCTCTACGATATCTCCAGACGGCTGAAACTTATCACTGCATCACTACCATTAGACTGACTACACGACTCGACGCTGCTTCCTCAATAGGGGCACACAGCTCAGTTCAATACTCTGCCGTTGCTTCGCTATCCTCTGGAAGACTCGTTATTTGTCG
>JAPMOQ010037680.1:199844-210433 GCA_026543055.1 Argiope trifasciata | reverse complement strand
TCAAATCCGACACGACTGAATTCAATTTTTTGATTAGATAATAATTAGATGGAGGGAACAATAATACTTAAACAAATGCTGTTAATGGGTTAAAATTACAGGGAAATGAGAATACTAGCTGAAAAGAAAAGATTGATCAATGACTTTGAGAACATCTGTGTGACATGTATCAGCAAATAAGCAATCATTGTCTGCACCAAAATCTGTAGTGTCCTTCTGGGCCCTGTGGTTTTGTTTTCCTTCTTGAGAACTGCACATTTAATCCATCTATGCATAAGGTAAAAGAATTGGTATTTTTGCATGAAATTTCTATATGTTAGGTAAAAAAATATAATAAAAATAACTTTCATGTGAGGGGTGTTCCAAAAATGGAACAGTAGGCATAAATGGGTTAAGGGACTTTTGAAGTTATGATTTTGGCTGATTTTGAGTAGCAATTTGGTCTGAGCTATTGTATAGCCCTGAAGAGGTGTTAATATTTGTGATTATGATGAACTATGGAAAAGTTACGTACTGAAAGTATTGGATATTTACAATAAAATATAGTAACGGAATACATATTTTTATTTCATTGATAAAAAACTGATTCGAAATAATTGCGTTCCTTATGCTCAGAAACAACCCATAATGAAGCTTTCATCTTCTGAAAAGGAAATTATTCGTGAAAAACGAGTAAGTTCTCAAAATCGATATTTAAAATTACTTAAGTACTTCTGAAAAACAGCACTCCTTAACATAATCATATTAATGACTGCAATGAACAAAAGCCTCATCGAATACAATTACCGCTCATTGCATTATGCCAGTGCAGATCGATTATATTTTACTTCCAGAAATAAAGATTTTTAATAAACCACAAATATGTTAAACTAATTTTTCCTAATTAACTTCTTGGCAACGGTACAGCAAACAGAATATGAAGATACAAAAATAATTTCCTCCTAACGTAATATTTGAAGAAAAAAAGAGCTTTAATGCACTTTCTAGGTTTTACGAAATGAATTGCATCTTAAATAAGAGCTCTAATGCACTTCCTTTTAAGAGCTGGACATGGTTTACATAATTCATGTCCTTAGGGGGAAAATGCATGCACAGTTGTAAAAAAAATGAATGCCATCATCTAAAAATATTTTTACTAATTAATGAGATATGCTATATTTCTTTTAACTGTTTCGCATATTTTTGAATATTTTCGTCGTTGAGCGATTTTTATAGTGTACAAATGCGTAAGCACTCATTCCAGATTTTATTAATGCGTTTTTCTCTTTCTTATGTTTAATAGAAAGTAGTTGATATTATATATGAGATGTTATTCTAATGATCTAAAAACTTATACAGTAAAATATTTTTATTTAGCGAAAAGCTCTTACCCTACAGGATTCAATATTCCCTTCCCATCATTATTATTTCAGTATTTAAAAAAATAACGATCATAACTAAAGGTTAACCCTTTTATCATTTCATATTTAAAGAAGAGCACTTTTAATGAGTTATGATCGTCCGTTTGGTTCTTTTCGTGTAATTGTTGTGGTAATGGTGGCGAGAATTGTGCCAATGTGGAGGTTGAATTCCGCCAAGGATCAAACCTGCGATGTTTGGGTTTGAAGTCCAGTCACTTATCCACTCGCCAAAAACGATCGCGCGTGTCTAGCAGCTGTTACTGGCTTAGTTAGATGCCACCACATAGTGGGTGTATGGTGTGAAATAACAATGAACAATCCCTTAGTAGAAAAAAAAAGAATCGATGATTTTATTTACAAAGACATTTACTGATTTTATTTTAAAGACAGGACAGCACAAAGACAACAAATATTCATAGTCGAGACAAACACACAGCAGCACACAATAACAACTGTAACCCACAGAAGAAATTTTGTTGTAACAATATCCAAAGTGGACAGAACAGAATTCAGCAGGAAAATGGATCTTGGCTCTACGGTCTCTCCAGACGGATGAAACGTCTCACTGTCCCTCGCTTTATCTGTATCATTACCAGAAGTCTGGATACAGGACTCGACGCTGCTTCCTCAATAGACATTACTGAGTTCAGTATTAACTTGACCCCGCCTATCATCTCAAAGATTCGTTACTTGTCGTCGATTCGACTAATGCTGCCTCCATTCGCGACCACCCCATCTTGAGAGCTCCAGCCTTTTATAGTTTTCGGGTCGTGGGGGTGAGAATAGAAGCTTCTGGAGTGAGCAAGGCGTATGTGGATGTATCTCGGTTCCTAATGGATGGAATCGACAAACGTCTCGAAGTTTCTTGTATTATTCATTTTGTCGCCAAATAATTGCCAAGCTCAGGGGATCAATGAGGCGGCATTCGGAAGCATTTAATACAAATGACTGTAAATTAGTCTTTATTATGATGACATTATTCGTGCGGGAAAGCAAAATGACAGGTTCTTAGCAATATACAGTCGGAATTCTATTTAACAAACCCTTATTTGCGAAATTTCGTGAAATAATGAATTTGCCCGATTAAAATGAACACAAAAACCCAGATCTGACGAATATTTAACTTTGAATAATCAAATTGTTTCGACATCTTTTTTTTATTTAAAAATTTGAAAGATTGTTTTTTTCAAATGATTGCAGTATCCATCTTGTTTTGATGAAGAAACCGTCTTTCCATTTGCTCCTTCAGAAGAAAATTCGCCAGGGATTATACGGTCCATTCATCTGTGCGTCTGATGTTAATGAAATTGTTGAGTGCAGAAACAAATTAAATATATGACTTTACACATACTTTCATTTTATTCAGAAATAAAGCCATAACGGATAAAGAAATATGACATATTTTTTACAAACGTCTTTTTACATTAAAATTTAGCACTGATTTCCATTGACATTCATTAATCATCATTTATTATCATATGAGACCATGATGTTGTTTTCGTTAGCCGTTTTTGAATAATTGAAGGCAACAAATAATTGAAGCTCGAAATCGTGTAGGCAATGAATGATGCATAAATGGCAATATTCATCCACATATATTCATCGCATTTTTTATCTGCTTTTACCCGTATTGCCTTATTATTAAGTATGCTTCTTTGACGTCAGATGGGTATTTGAAGGATTGAACATTTGTGGCGATGGAGTTGGCTGAATTGTGCCAATTCGTAGATGAAATCCACCAAGGATGGAACCTGCAATGTTTGGGTTTGAAGTCTAGTCACTTATCCATTCGACAAAAGGGATCGCTGGTGTCTAGCGGCTGTTACTGGCTTATTCAGATGTCACCACACATCATGGCTGTTATTTTGACGGAATGTAATTTTTTTCGGGGGAAATTAAAGAAATTAATTTTAATATAATGTTAAAAAAAACTTCATTCGCGTTTAATAATAGTTTTGATAAATGTGTTTTCTCTTTCTCCCAATAGGGAAATAATACTTGATTCTTTTTTAAGCGGGAAACATTGAAGGATTGGACTCTTGTTTTAATATTAATCCATTATGAAACTGTTATTTTTAGGATCTGAGAAATTAGAAAAAGAAGTTTGTGTCTAAAAAATATTATTTTCATAAACCAATAGTTGAAAATTATCATTATATATTAAGCGGTGGAAGGGAGAAAAGTACAATAGAATCGTGATTGTTTCAAACCGGTTTAAGCTGGTTAATAACGTAAATGAATGAAGACCAATATTGACTTCAAAAATAATAATGCTCTCACATAATAACTCGAAATTTCCGACCGTAAATATCAGTTTTTACATTCGTATTTCACATTATCAGTAGAATCAAAGAGTATCCCTAACTATTACATCCCTTACTTAAAACAAAAGTATCCCTAACCTATCGGATATTACTTATGCAGCTTAAAGGACACAAGTTGATAACCGGCATTAAGTCATAAGTGAGGATTCAGTGATTTGGACGCCAAGCTACATTCTCACTCTCGACTTTAAAAAAAAACACTTAACTTTATTAAGCCATCCATAAACATACAGGAATCAGACATGTACTGCCATCTATTGGCAACTCTTAAGAACATAGATATATTAGAAAATGTGAGAGTGTGCTCGTTTTCCACTTTGAAAATTCACTTGTAAAAGATCGATAAATTTTGTGCTTTATAATATTTGACATAATAGATACTCTTACCTTAAAAATATCAATTCCATTTTTTTAAATGCTTTGTTTAGGCATATATTGCCTTTCCGGGCTATACAAATGATAAATATATTTTGATTTTTCTGCAGATTACATTCATATCACACACCTATCAATAATTTCTTCTTGTTGTATATAGCCAACCACCCCACCACCACTGAACGTAGCAGTATCGACAAAATACACCTATCAATAACTTCTTGTCTTCTTCTTCTTGCATACAACCGACCACCCCGCCACCACAACTATGTTGTCGCACTAACATTATAACCGTGTTATCTATGTAAATAAAAATGCGTGTTTGTCTGCATGTCTCTCATGCCTTCCTAAACTGTTCATTCGATGGCGATGAAATTTGGTCAGCTTATTATTTACACCTACGGAATGGTTATAGAGATAGTGTAATAATCGAAAATAAAAAATAAAAATAAACTTTGAAAACTTTTGAACAACTACATCTACTCACCAAGGATTTATCTCCAAGTAACTCGCCGAGGATATTAATAGATTCTGTAGAAATGCTGAATCCAAGTAGAAGGTTAATATTTTGTAGCGATAGCAAGCAAATGTCATGCAAGTCATTATCAGAAATAACAACTTTATGACAGATGATGCGAGAAAGTTTTGGGGAGGCCAACCCTGGGGGTTTTTAATTTTAGCATTTTTCGCAATAACTAAAAAAAATACTGTGTTACAAATAATTTGGCATCATCTTGATTGTCAAAAATTTTCTTTTTATCTATATATTCAGTTTGAAAAAGAAACTGTTTTAATCACCTTTTCTAAAATTGAATTTGAGAATTCTGAACGAATATGAAACGAGTCGCGAGATACAATCAATTGTTTCTATCATTACCATTCTGAAAGAACAATTCAAAAAGAATGCACAAATATAATGTATAAAAATGGATATTTGTTTGTTCGTATTTTATGTACTGTCGTACCGTTCATCCTTCTACGATAAAACATTGCCAAAAATTAATTGATTGCACTTTATATTATGTTTACTTATCAGAAGCAACGCGCCGGGTAGCAGCTAGTTTAATAAATATTTGTCATGTTAAAAGCCTAGATCATAGATAAATTAGATCTAACAGATACTAATAAATTTAATTAGATAAATACTGAAGAATAAGGGGGGGAGAAAAAAATGAAGTGACAAATCAAGGTCAATTATTAATGTGATTGGTATATCTGATAATGTTAAGCATGGTATGGGGATCAACAGAAGCAATAAAATTATTGCATTTGGGATACTAATTAGAAAAATTTAACTATAAAAAAATAGTGCTTTCTTCTAAAATTGCAGTGAGTCGCATTTGGCCTTGAATAAAGTAAGAATCAATTCAAAAGTAATTGCTCAATAAGATTTTTATTAAGTTTAATTTCTACTAAAGGCTTTTGTAAGCACGTAATATTTCTATTTCTATAGTTTTTTTTTAAGTTTTTGTTCTTTATTTTAGAATAAAGGTCGGTAATTTCCCGTTATCCGATCGCAAATATCGCCAATTTTAACCAGCCAAGTCGGTGCCGAACGAACAATTCCACTTATGTCAGGAATTTGGCGGAATTCTACATTATTTGGCGGTTTCTCCCTGTGCCCGCCTGACGGAAATATATCTAAAGTTCAGTTACTATTACGTTTTAAATTCCACTATCAAAAACTATATTATTTGTTAACTATTCAGAAAGACAGTAACGCCTCAACTGAACCACTGCTTACACGGTGTAACGATTCAGCTTCTTCCCGGCCTGGCCATGGTAGGTTCTTTTTTTTCCCACACTCCATCATTGCCAATTCCAGACTGGTCTCCTCAATGGCTACGTTTTATGGCGATGTCATTGCTTACAGACAGGTGGAGAACCCTCTTTCTAAGAACGGACGTCTGGCCCTTTAGAGGGAGTCCAGATAAAGGACCACCCGTGCACTCATCGTGTCTGCGCCACAGATGTGCAACCTGCTTTGTTTCTCGTTGTGAACATTCCTGCTGTCAACTGTAGACCATTGAAGTTTTTGATGAACGACGATTGGAAAATCGGCAGCCCAAATGTTCCAATGTGGATGAGAGGTGGAGTCCAAGGAAGAGAGAAAAAGCTGGGGTTTTTGGAGAGAAAGAGGGAGAGAAGAGAAGAGGAATTTTTTTGGTGAAGAGGTCGAGAGGAGATCAGTGAAAGCTGAGCGAGAGAAGATTCCACCCGAGGAATTCGGTGGATTCCTGGATCTAACTACGGTACCAGCGCGAGACTTAGACGGCCGGTTAGCTGTTCTCGTGAGTTTCTCCGAAATATCTCGAGGAACTATTCTTGTGGTGTTCCACATGGATTTTTCTCTTAACCTAGATGATAAAGAGTATTTTTTCTGTAAATTAAAGCTGAAAATAAAGTAATTTAATTAAAACTCTACCCTTTATATGATCAGACCAGATCGAGACGTTACAACGGCTTGAATGATGCTTATCAGCTTGCACTCAAAATATCGCGATTTACACACGAGTCTGACTCGATACTGCGCATTTTGGCTCCAATGGTACATCACGAGTGCAGCTCGTCATTCTGCGCGAATGGGTTCTATCTTTTTTAGAATAATGCTACGGTTCTCAGAAGTTAGTGCTTTTGAAATCATTAAACTAATTTTGCGAAGGTGGTATTTTGCAGTTGATTCCTCACTAAAATCTCAGTGTATTAAAAAAAAATTGCAATTTTGAGTGCATGCACATTCTCGACGATTTTGACAGTGTTCTGTCTTCATTACATACAAGCAAACGAATGAATTCATTTTAATTTAAAACGAGTGACGTCACTGGCAGGAAGTCTAAGAGCCACGATGGCCTGGTGGTAAGGTCACGGCTTCGGAACCGGAGGGTTTTAGGTTCGAGAACCGATTCCGCTAAAGAACCGTCATGTGAGAGGATCTCTTGCACGTTAAATCCATCGATGGCTAACGTACTTCCGCTGGTGTAATGTGTTGTGGAGAGGAGTGTGCAACTCAGGTGTCAAAACAAATCCACCAGCCAATAGTTGTCAGTGGTTTAATCCTGAATTACCTCCCCTTGTTTTTTCAGTAGCGCCAACGAAGGCCAAGAGTGCGACTTCAGGCTTCACATTCGCATTCCCCTTTTTCCCTGACCTGGTGATAAAGTCACGGCTTCGGACCCTGAAGGTTACAGGTTCGAGTCCCGTTTCAGGTTCACGACGGTTCCAGGCGTTTCTTGTACATTAAATCTGCCAGGTCAAACGTCCTTCCACTGACGTGAGGGGGGGGGGGGGGTGCTAGCTCTGGCGTCGTCAAACCGCGGTTCAAAATGACGAGGTTCGCCCCAAAACAGTCATAGTGTGGCTTTAAAACGGGAAGTTAAAACAAATAAACTAAACTAAAGCCTGGAATCTAAGGAAAAAAATTACATTATATAATATTTATAATAATGAATTATAAATAAATAACTTCAAGGTACAAAAATTATTAAATGAATAAAAATTACTACATTTTATTGCATTAATATCAGTGTATTTTTTTATAAAAAACTATTTTTATTAAATAATTCAAGGAAATATTTCTTTCATATGAAAATGGTATAAAATCTTCAGAAACGATATCACGGTTTACTTTGAAAATGGTGCAATTCCCAAATAGAATGCGCGGAGAAGATTTCTTCATATTTACCTTTCGAAGAAAAGCAAGAGAAACTGGGCAATTTCGAGCGCGTCGTTTCGTTTTTTAGACGTCTAGACGCGATAAAATACACAGCAAATACGAGAAACGTTTGAATTTTTGTTACCCGGGCACAAGATCGGGGCACAGGTGTCGGGCAGATATTCCCGAGTGGGTGAAGAAATTCGTGCAAACAAATGCCGGGGAACTGGACGTTTTAAAATATTAGTCACTAGCTATTACCCGCGACTCTGTTCGCGTGGAAATGTTGATGTATACGTACGGAAAAACTATCAAACGATGGCAAATAAAAAATAACTTAACTGAACCTAAAAACAATACATTTAAAAGTAATATACGAAAAATACACAATTTAATAAAAAAAAACACAACTAACGTAAAAAAAAATTATTTACATTGTATACCAAAATGAAACAAAACAGCAAATCAAGTCCGTATTTCTTTAAACTCAAGTCAAATTCATTTTATTTATAAATTGAGATGGAGATAGCTACAACAGTATTATACGCATCATTTTAAAACTTTTCATTTAAATGAAAACACATTTGCCAACAATCGCGCACGAATTTTCAAAACCAGTTGGCGTAACGCACATGTCTGACTTTCCCACGTCAGTTGGGATCACGCAATGCAGATTAGAAATTTTTCATTTCCTTCACTCTGTTTTCTTTTCATTCAAAAGTACTTCAGAATGAATCCGAAAGATCGATTCATGAACAACATCTGATTCTAAATACATCAAACACAAAGAAAATAAACAGAATCATTTAAAGTAATCGGTCGAAATTCTGCTAAGCCTAACTTCAATTCTGTTGAGGGAAAAAAACTAGACCCTTGCTCATCTCTGGCGGGATTCGGCCTGCGATTTTTGGCGCGAATGCTAGTTTTTGATCAATAAAAAAATGAACCCCTCAATGAACCAGAATAAAAAGGAGCCTATGTTCCGGACTCTAATCTATCCTTGTGCTAACTTTCATCCCATTCCGTTCTGGCGTGATTGAGGTTTTAAAAAAAATATGATGATTAGCTCCTTAATCCAAACATGCAAACTTTTACATTTTTAATATTAGCATAAATTCTCTCTCTGTAATAGCCGGATGAGAAACGCGACTGTGAGCAATAAAGTAATGATAAAGAGGTGATTTTACTAGCTGCTACCCGCTGCCTCAGAAGAAATAATTTCGGAAATATCGTTTCGAATTTAAAATTACTGTCTTATTTAATTAGGAATGATAGAAAGAATAGCATTTATTTTCGTAGGATTTGTTTCCCTAAAATTTTCTAGCAATAATGCTGCTACCTCAGTGAGTGGCGTGTGGTGTTGGAGCCAATGCGTAGTTTGAATTCCGCCAATTATCGAACCTGCGATGTTTAGGTTTGATGTCCAGTAACTTATCCATTCGATAAAAGCGATCGCTGGTGTCTAGCGGCTGTTACTGGCTTATTAAGATGTCATCACAATACTCCCCTAAGACTAATATTAGGCATCATTTCCTACTGGAATTGTGTGTCTGTACTAATTAGAATTTAAGAGGTTTTAAAAAAATATGATGATTAGCTCCTTAAATATCAATTAATGAATTAATAATGAGTGCATTGTGTGTGTTTTTCCCACTGAAATGAGTCTAAACATGTATAAAATGGCTAATGAGAAAAAAAATGGATTTTTAAATTAATTAAAAATATATATCTTCTAGTTTATCTATACACCCTAAAAAAGATTCTTCATTTTTTTTTACATCCAAATAATATTTCAGCAATGATGATGTTTCGTACAGGCCCTAAAGGCACACCTCTAGCACCTCGAAATACTGAGGGGGCGGGGCATAAAACCCATTCTTTTTTAAAATGCTAAGCCAACTGCGAATTTATGGCAATTATAAAAAGAAGTCCCAAAACAATTGATATCGGCGGTCTCATATTGTAAAAATCCACCTCTATAATTTATCTCTTAAAAAAGCATCCACTTCTTTAAACATACTAAAAAGAACTGAATCGGATATACCATTGCGTAACATTTAAAGATAAAGTTTGAAATCTCATACAGAGTTGCTCCTTTAAGAGAAACCACTGGTTCAATATGAAATTGAAAATCACACGAGATTGTGTATTAGCGTGATCCACACATTTCTCAAGATCCATACGAATCAATAAACAAACGCCTCCCCAAAACTTAAATTGTTATATTATTAGATAGTAAAAAGCCCATGGTTACGAGGTTAAATCATTTCCTTTCAGAATATTTCAAACAAAAACTTGATGTACTTTTCAGAAAAAAAAGAGAAAGTAATGGTGGGAAAAAAACTCAAAGTATTGAAGCCGAAAAACAGGTGAATAAGATACTGCAAAAAGGATTTTCTACAAATTCAGAAAAATCTAGAATCTACAGACACCGCAATGCAATTGTCATGCTTCTGCAGTATAAACTCATCTGAAAGAAATTGATTCAATTAACACATTTGGTTTTTCAGGTATTAAGCATTAGCCCATTCAGAAAATACAAATAGTTGCTCTTGTTTTGCCTTTGACATTTTACTTGGAACAGAAATTATACTCGGCTTATTTCACAAAATTTTGAGAGATATCGAGAGATTAAAAGAAATGATGGTATCGGCCAATATTCAAAGTTGCAAGAGAGCAGCTGAGTCAAAACAAATTACCTCCGTATATTATGCGACTTTATATTAAGTGACCCAATTTAGAAACAGTGAGAGAGCAAAATCAGTAGTTGAGTAAGAACAAATTACCTCTTTATATTACGCGACTTTATATTATGTGGCCCAATTTAGAAACTGCGAG
>JAPMOQ010037680.1:179952-192263 GCA_026543055.1 Argiope trifasciata | reverse complement strand
AACTTTATTTTTCATAAGTAGCTTACTCTTTTTATACACCATTTTCTGTATTAAATGCAATCTTTTCAACTTTGATTACAGAAAACTTTATTTTTCATAAGTAGCTTATTTTTTTTATGCACCATTTTCTATATTAAATGTAGTCTTCAATTTTGACTATTCAAAGCTTTATTTCACAAGAGGCTTATTCTTTTTATGCACCATTTTCCGTATTAAATGAAGTCTTTTCAATTTTGACTATTGAAAATCTCTTTAAACAAAATTTAATGACAAGATTTATTATAATAAACGGTCAAAAATTCCATCTGGAAATTTGAATAAAATCTCGAGATTTTCCACTCAGTAATCTCCTTGAGTTCAGATGGCATATTTTGGGGGGAGGGGAGGGAATGTTAGAGAGAGGGACAGATACTTGTCAAGAATATGTCACTCTGTTTGTCACCGATAAGTCATCCTACTGACCTCCAACCCGCCACTAAGGCACATGGATAAACCACGCAAAAAATCACTGACCGGAGAGCCGCAACAACAACACTGGTGGAAAATGTGATTGAGTCCTAAGGGCCATCACTGGCCATGGTGCAATCCTCCCCGTAGGGAGTACATTTCGTCATTGATGGCAGGAGCCAAATTCCCCAAATTTTTATTTACCCACTAGGTTGGCGAGATCCAACCCCAATATAAGAAGCATTTCATCCTCGATTACACGGTGTACCCCCGGGGGTAGATAAAAATAACTCAAAATTACTTTGAACTAGACTGATGGTTTAATTTAGTTGTATTAATGTCTCTTTTTAAAGCAAACCCTAAGGTTATTTTGGGACGGACATCGTCATATATATATACGATACCAGAAAGAAAGAAAGTGATAAAAAAAACCCGTTTTGATAGCATTTCGAATGATTTGTGCCGAATTCAATCGCAACAATTGCATGCGAAAGAAAGCTTTCTCTGCTGCAGGATTCTCCTGTGACCCTCGGAATGTGCGGGGAGGGGGTGAGTGATTGAAGACACCGAACTAATCTCCCAGTGTTTGCCGGACTCTCCTGCCGGTAATCCGCGGAAGTCTTCACAAACATTACTTTCTCTCCAATTTATCGCCCCTCCTGGGTTTCCTCCCCTTTTGCCTTCTTATGTTACCTCCTGCAACATTGGCTGGCGCTTCCAATGAATTCCTCCGCTCTCATTGAACCCATTCTTGCTCTGCTCTGTTATGTTTTTCAATTCCTACTGTTAGTTCACACTCCTCCGATATGTATTCATATATCTGGTTCACGCTTTCAGTCGTTAGTAAAATACTTTTTATTCATTCACTTTCCTCGGTTTAATTTGCAGCAAGAGTTCATTTAATCATTCCGTTTGAGTTTTTGTCAAAGTGACGGCAAAGCACTGGTACCATCTTAAAGTGCTCTTACAGGTTAAATTCTACTTTCATTTGGTGAGAAATTGAAAATATTATAATATTTTTTAATTCATTAAATATAGAAACTTCATTTATAGCTTAAAACATTGTTTTGTTATCAATAAATAAAAAGCCATATTTTAAAGATTTAGAAAACATAAAGAGATTTAGAAAACCATTTTGTGGTGTAATATTTCCGGAAATTATCGCAGGAAAATTTCAAATGTTCGCTTAATTTTTAATTAATTAAGTTTTAAAAAAAAACTACGTCTAGGTATACTGTTTAATCCTCCAAAATAAATATGTACATACCATGTGCGGTAGCTCTAGATCATATGGTCTGGTGTGTAGAACACTAACACTCACATGCACACACTTTCGTTCATATACGCAAATACATATTCATTTGATTAGCAGCCTTGGAGTAATTCTGGGCATTGATTGGCCTGAAACTGATATATTGTTTTAAGATGACGGACGAAAAGATCTGAAAGGCACCACTTTTTAATAATAATATTTCTTTTTATATAATTCAGTCAGTTTTAATGATTAATTTAGAAGACTGGTGACAGAATTTTTGCTTAAAATATTAATAAAAAATTTGTAAAATTTGACTGATTGAGCAAAGTATGAAAAAATCTAAAACTGTAGCCGGCCCTCTAGTGGTCGCTACCATGAACAATCAGTCTATGTTATTGTCCTGAATAGTTTTGTTCCCGTTAAAATTGTGTCCTTTGATGTCATTAAATGTGTTTTAACTTAATTGTCATGATTTATTGATTTTGATAGTCTACCCGGACAGAATTAAAATTTTGTTGCCCTTTCGGTCACAAAAATTATTCATCAAGGCATTGTTTAACTCAAGTTATATAAAATGTAATTATTTACTTCACTTAGGGCAAGTTAACAGTACTATATGCCTATTAATGCTATTTTACAAATTGGCCATTGGACCAGAATTTTAATGCATATCTTGTATAAATTCAATCCTGCATAAATAAAGATAATTTATTGAATTAATGATTTAAATATTGCAAACGGTCAGAGAATCCTTTGCCGTGCATTTTTAAAGAAAATATTGCATTTTATATTTATTTTATTTTATCCTGTCACGGACTGAATGTTACATTTTTTAGATTTAATTTACATTATTAGTGGATTTTTAAAAGTTTTTAGCTTTTATCATTAAGATGGTAACAAATTGATTAAAGCCAATTTTTCCCCGTTTGACGTGCTCATATTGATTAAATTTTATTGTTTTATCCGAAATATATTGTTGAAAAATGCGGTTAAAACATTTTTTTTAATTCTTTAAAAAAGAAGCTTTAGTCAAGTTATTTAGTTTTAATTTTAAAACACTGATACCATTAGAAAGCTAATTTTTTTCATCTTTAACTTGAGGTAAAAGTCATGTTTGTACGATAATATTATCAGAAGTTATAGCGGAAAAACGCCAAAATTTCACTTAATTTTTAAATAATTGAAATTTCGAAAAAAATCGCTCTGGGATGCTAATTTCCGATGTTCAAAAAATAGCACTAGGGAAAATGGTCTGGCCTGTAGAGCGCCAACACGCACACATTCAGCTTTATTATAGATGCAGATATATTATTTATGATCGGGTGTCGTGTCAGTAATCTCAAAGCTTGGTAATAAACTTGGAAACTATTTGGCGACATGGTGACGAATTTGGTGACCAAATATAAATTACTGGAAAATTTTAATTAGTTAATTAATATTTGAAAAAACTGTGTTAACAGCAAGTTTCATCTATTTTAAGTTTTAAAATTATATTTAAACTTGAATGTATAAAAAGTATTCTAGTAATGATTGAAAATGTGAATAATATATATATATATAGGGCGAGTATGAACTAATAGTAAGAATTGTATAAGCAACAACATGAAACAAATTTTTGCCCAAAGGAAACCTCACTAGACCAGTAGCAATAAACTCGTCACTAATAACACCCACAGCAACTACGCCATTTGCGAGACCTATTTATTGATAAGAGAACCTCGACTGTGTGTCCAGATCCATTTGGAGATGCACAACGGAAGACATTTACTTTCCTGATATGGATTGCATTCGTTGCCATTCAGTGGCTCGAAAGTAGGAGATTCTTCCTAGTAGAATTAAGTCTGGAATATGAATCCCATTCTCTTGAAATGAAACACAGTGGCCATTCACTACGCAAAAGGAAGTTGGATATGGGGCCTCTATGTGCTAACTTTCGCACATTGTTGAAACAAATTGGTCACATGTTCTTCTTGATTTTCTTTTCCGAAGTATCTCTTCAACGATTTATCCAAAGAAATGCTGATCTTGCTGGAATAGACTTTTTATTTTAATTTTATTTTAAAGATATTTTTGCTTCATTGTAGTTGAATTCTATAAAAAGAACACTGGCAAAAAGTTGAGAAATTATCATAAATATCCTTTACCTAATAATTATTTAAGAAATATAGGACTTAAACATGGGATTCTTTAAATATTTTCTGGGTGACATACTTTAGTTATTTAAACTTTAAAATGTTTAGAATAAGTTAGAATATTAAACAATGTTTAGAATAATTAGAATACTAAGCAATGTTTAGTATAATTGAAATACTAAACATGTTTAGAAGAAGTAATGTTTAGAATAATTTGAATGCTAAACAATGTTTAGAATAAGTAATATGTAGAATAATTAGAATACTAAACAATGTTTAGAATAAGTAATGTGTAGAATAATTTGAAAGCTAAACAATGTTTAGAATAAGTAATGTGTAGAAGAATTAGAATGCTAAACATTGTTTAGAATAATTAGAATACTAAACAATGTCTTGAATAATTAGAATACTAAACAATGTTTAAAATAAGTTAGAGTACTAAGCAATTTTTAGAATAATTAGAATACTAAACATGTTTAGAATAAGTAATGTTTAGAATAATTTGAATACTAAACAATGTTTAGAGTAAGTGATAAAATAATATACCAACAGACATGTAAATAAATATATGTGAATTTTAATTTCATAAAAATTGCTGGCTTTAAAATGCTTTTGTGTTATTATATAGGTATTTTTTTGTAAACGTATTTAAATCGTTTCTTGAAAATATTCTTCCTACATAATTTTCCAGGAGGCACGTGGTTATTAGTCATAAAAAATTCTTAATGAATTAATGAAAAGCTAATGGTTAATAAAAATATTATTTTAGCCTTTGAGAAAACATTACTCAATTTTAATAATTCTATTAATTGATATATCTGTTAAAGAAATATTGCATTGACAGTAAAAAAATACCGAAAGAACATAAAATAGGTTATGAAAAGTCATTCTAGTAATGAGTCTTTAGAGAAATGGGAGCATCAAAGCAAGCAAAATGGCGCAAAGAAAAAGCTGACACTATTAGAGATATAATCCACCAATCGCTAGTAAATACTTATCACCAAATAAATCTTTATTTGGTCAGAAAAGTTAATGGACATCATGTACTTACAGTGTTATACAGACAAATGGATACTTCACAGTAATCATTTATAAAACCAAACAACTGCAATTTATCCAAGAAATTTCTCTTTTTGTCCTGAGGAAATTATATCCGAGAAATTACTGTCTAATAGAATACCGCGATGCTTCAGCTTTAATAAAAGAATGTCTGCAGTCAATGCTCGTGGATTTTTTGATTTATTAAGACTAAAATCTTGGTCTGCTGTTGGGCATCAGTACGTATGGCATCAGCTGTATGGCATCTTCCAATTTTAATGAAGAATAATGGTTAAAACTTATTCTTCAACAGATGGGTTTTTAGTACATGTATGGCAAATCCATTGATTTTCCATGCATATACATTATAGAATGCAATATATATATATATATATATTAAATGGTCACTTGAAGCAATCAGTTAGCTAGTTATTTGTGCTTAATTTCAGATGAATATTTTAAATTTAAATTCAAATCCATTTTCTATACATGTACATTATATAACGCAATATATTGTTACGAGTTTTCCTCCTTATACTAATCCATCGGGTTCGTTTTCTCGTATGATGGGTGTGTATTTAGTGAGAAGATGATGAGCACACAATGGTCAGTCCTTTAGTAGAAGACACAACACAGAAGATCAGACAGGACAGCACACAGCAGTACTCTACTGCAGACAGTAGCTCAAGATAGCAACAGTAGTCCACAGGCAGAAATTCCGTAGTGACAACGTCCACAGCTCACAAGGTGGCCAGACAGGATTCAGCAGGAGAGGGAATCGTTAAGGGATTCTGTATACGTTCACGTAGGTCTCTTCCGAACAGGCTGAAACTACTCCTCTGTCTCTTCCTGCTTTCGCTGCCGACTCACTACTTCACACAACGGGATTCCTCCTCCTCAGGACTGCTCCGTTCCCGAAGATGACACAACGAGATACAACATACGAAATAGGCTTCGTCAGAATACGCCACACAACAATTCAGCACCCCTACGTAGCTTCTGTATTCTCCCGGCGACTCCTGAATTCTAGACCTCTCGATTCATGTCTACTTATCGATCACACAGTTCAGGATCGACACATTACAGACTTGGACAGAAGACACAGCGATCCAGCAGTCCTGTGTTCAGGACTCCTCAGTTCAAGACCTCGGTCGACTACCTCCTCCCTTCTCAGCTTGTCCAGCTCAGAATACCGAAGACTGACAATTAAAGGAGTACCCGCGTCCTAGGACGCTACCTCCTATAATGGCGAGAGAGTTGAGAAAAATTGAACATTGCCTTAGGTGAATGACATGTACTTTACTTCCTCCTTGCAGGTCAAGTGTGCTACTGACTCTACTCTGCGAAGCAGAGTAGTCCCTAGTTGGGGTAAGAAGAGAGGAGTGAGGTAAGGGGAGACAGCGACCAATCAGGTGCTACCGTTTCTGGCGTTCTAGTTGGAGAGCTGAGCCGGGGTGTAGAGGGGTGCGGCGAATATTTTATTGAACTTGGATGGCGAATCAGGATCTCGGGGTTTAGGCGAGAAGAGCGTTGATAAGTATCAGCTTCCTTTCCTGTTTGTCTGTGGTATTTCTCAAGTTTTTTGCAGCTTTCAGGATATCGGGAAATTCTTGTAGGAGGGTTTTTATTTCTCTAAGTGCTTCTAAGATTTCTTTGAACTCTTCTAGTTCAATCTTGGTAGTTTCTTTCCTTGCGTTAGTTGATGATCTTTGGGGTGGCTCTGGGCCAAACTTGGGTTTGATGTCGTTGGGTTTATTTGGTGGCAGGTTTTCAGGGCTCTTTTTGACAACTTCAGCAAATGATTTTCGCGGGGGGATGCTTGCTCTTACTGTAGGGTAATTTTTACATCCTCTCCATGAGGCAAGGTGTCCATATTCTTTACAATTTATGCAGTAGGGATCTGGTATTTTTTCCTTTATTTCGTAGTTCTGAGTGGGGTGGGGGCCATTGCACTTGATGCAGCGCGGATTGCATTTGCAATTCCGCGCGCTATGGTAGAATCCAGCACAGTTATAACACATGGTCGCCTTCGTGTTTTTTCGGTATGTTTCAACACGGATTCTAATGTACAGGAGGGATCTTAGATTAAAGATGTTCTTAAAATTTCCAGTCTTTTTTACTTCGGCCAGGTATATGGGGTGGAGGGTTTTGTTTCGAAAGTTTCTTAATTGAGATATTCTGATGATGCTGTAATCTAATTCTCCTAGTGCACTCTTTATTTCGTCTTTATCTGTGCTTCCAGGGAGACCTTTCATAATTATTTTTAGGGGCCTTTCTCCGGAGTCTTCTGAAAGGATGTACTCCTGTTTCTTGCTTTCAAGTAATTCAATTATTCCTTTCTTTTCTTCTTCATTTACAGGGTTGATCCTAATGAAACCATTGGTGAAGATATTTTCTGTCCCTGGATACTCTCTACATATCGCCTGCAGTGTGAGGTTATAATCCGATTGCATATTAAGGTTGATGGAAGGGGGCTTTTTGTTTTCTATTGGGGTTTCTTCTTCTTGTGCCTGGTATTTATTCTGCGTTATTATTTCTTGATTTTCACCCGAGATTCTTCTTTTAGCAGCTTGCCTTTTTTCAACTATTTGAAAGGGCTGCTCTACTTCCATCAGATCCGTTGCTTCTGGAGAGGCAGAATGCTTATCACATTTAGTGATTGGGTATGGCCCGAAATCCTCGATTTCCTTTTCTCTTTTACCCAAAACTGTTTGTATGGATTGGATTCTGTAAAGCTGTTCTAGATATTGGTTGGATTGGTTACCATATTTTTCCTTTGTTTGTTCTAATTTTAATGTGGCTGATTTGAGACTTTGTTTAAGTTGATCAATTCTAATTTCGTGATTGAGGATAAAACTGCACAATTTATCATTTCCCGAGTGCATCAGGGCTCTCCTCACAATGTCTGCTTGAGTCTGCTCGTATAACTTTCTATCAGTCTCTTTATCCAAGCCATCTCACAGTCCTTGCAGAAACTTCGTGAGAGAGTCAGTTTGAGGGCTGCTCGTCGTCGAACCGCTGTAGTAAGATTTCAAACTGCATGATGCGCTACTAGCAGAGGCTACAAAACGTCCGTCCCCTTCCATGGCTGGAGACGGAATGTTTTTTGGCCAGCTCAGAATATGATAGATGGCTTCTTTTATAGCAGTGAGAGGCGGGGCTAAAATCTTCTGGACCAATCAGGAGCATTCTGGATGTATCTCGGCTCCTAATGGACGGATCAGGAAAATTCCCGATGTTTCGGGTATTATCCGTTTTGTCGCCAAATACTGGGATCATTGGTGTGACACGCGAGCCCCATTTTATACAGGTGACTTTAAATCTTCTGTACGAGGACATTATTAGAGCGGGGAAGCAAAATTACAGATTCGCAACAATCTATATACATTATATAGTCACCTCAAGCAATCAATTACCTAACCGAAAATGTTGTCCCAACACACACACAATGAGCTTTATTATAAATATAGATAAGGAGTAGAAAAGTGTAATTAGCAATCTTTCAATTTTGTTTTTCAATTCTGAATAAAATCATTTTTTGATTGACTGAAAATTATAAAAAAAAATAACTGTTTTCATATCCAGACATTGATGAATGGCGACGCATTCATTACCAGTTGCATATCTTATAGTCGGAAATTTAAATTTAATCACTTATTTCAGATACATAAGCTAATACTTCGGTGCATTACTCATTTTGGAGTATCTTCGTTATATAAAGTACCTAAAAGCATCAAACAGCCTCTTATGTCAAATTTTAGAGGACAACAAAGAAATTCAAACAATTTTTCTGCTGAAAACCTTGCTTTAATTTTAACGATAGAACGCAATGCTGAATTCACGTCACAAGACAAAAAAAAAAATGGGTATCTTTGACGACCAAATTTGTATCAAATTTTAGAAGACGGCAAATAAATTCATACATTTATTCTACTGAAAACCTTGCTTTAATTCTAGTAACGATAGAACGCTACGCGAAATTCACGTCATTAGACAAAGAAACGGGTCTCTTTCACGACCCAACTTTGTTTTCAATCTAGACCTTTTTTTCTTTAAATCTGCCCTTTCATTACCTTCCGTTGAGAAGGAAGATCTCCCACCCTAAAGGGTGGCTCAACAACACCTTTAGCAATAACAAAGCCATTAAGCAGTTTCTTGTTGAAGTATCAGCTGCCCTCACACACCCATACCATTCTCCGATAATTAGTAAACACCTCCACCTAAAAGTGTTCCCTCCACCATTCCAATACCCCTCATCCACGATCCCTACATTCTTTTGTAGAGGGAGTATCGTTCCAAACAATGTCTTAATGGATTTCTTTTTAAAGATTTTTTTTCATGGAAAAAGATCGTTAAAAAAAGTTCTCTTGTTTCTATCCCCATTATCAAAGATGAAGTGTTTTAAGCATACTTAATTCGGCTAATTTATGAAGAGTTCTTCCTCTGGTGTTTTTTTCCAATCGTGTGGGTTTTAATTGCTTCTTTCTCTTCTGAGATGGGCTGTTGAAAATGAAACAAGAGGATACTGAACTAAAAATAGGTACGGAGTGCACAGTAATGATTGTAAGGCATCACGATGAATGGTATTCTGATCATAGTAATCAAAGAGTTTTGCAAACTCTCGTTGATGCATTTTATCGTTTCTTCCATGTTGAGGTATTCATTCCACAACAGATGGTTAATCATTACATTATAATGATGATTTTAAATCGATTCTGTACGCGTGGAAATTTTAATGTATATGTACGAAAAACTATCAAAAAATGACAAATTAAAAAAATGAAACCTAACCTCAAAACGATACATTTAAAAGTATAATCATACAAGAAAAATACATAATATAAATACAACTTAATGACAAAAACACACAACTGACGTAAACCTATTTATTTACATTGCATGCCCAAAATAAAACAAAACGGCAAATCATGTCCGGTCAAATCTATTTTATTTATCGATCGAGATGGAGACAGCTACAACAGTATTATGCACATCATTTCTAAACTTTTCATTTAAATGAAAACACTGTTGTAAACAATCATTCCTCAATTTTCTTTTTTTAATTCCTTTGTTCTGTTTTATTTTCATTTCAAAGTACTTCAGAATGAATCCGAAAGATCGATTCATGAACATCGTTTGATTTGAAGTACATCAAACACAAAAGCAATAAATAGAAGCGTTTGAAATAATCAGTCGAACTCTAACCTCATTTCTGTTGGGAAGAAAACCGGAAACTTCCTGCTCTTTGGCAGAATCCGGCCTCAGCCTTTTGACGCTAAAGTTAGTTTTGAATGAACAAAAAAATGCACCTCTCCATGAGCCGGAATAAAAAGTAGCCTCTGTTCTATTCCTGACTCTAATCCATCTTAGTTCTAAATTTCATCGCATTCCGTTCAACCGTTCTGGCGTGATGGAGTCACAAACATCCATCCATCCAAATATCCAAATTTCACATTTATAATATTAATATAGATATCAAAGTCAAAGATACTAATGTTATAATTTTCATGCATAAATGTACACGTTTTTCAAAGATACCGTTATTAATGTTATGTTATTATTTAGTTGTTTTTTCAACTAAGTAAGGATTGTCTGCAACACTTATCCGACAAAGTAATTAAACAGCAACAGAGCATATCATTTTCTTATAGTTAATCTCGTTCAAATTTTGAAAATTTTATTGGAAAAGTCATGTTATCTTATGCAGAATACTGTAATCTATTCAATTCTTACTATTAATTCCAACTCTACTTATATATGTTTATTTATACATCTTGTTCAAATTTTCAATCGTTGATAAAATACTTTTTATTCATCCACTCCAGTTCAAATACATTGTTTTACAAAAACTTGTAGTGGATGACACTCGATGTTGATACAGTTGTTTTTTCAAAATA
This sequence comes from Argiope trifasciata, assembly GCA_026543055.1. NCBI lineage: Eukaryota > Metazoa > Arthropoda > Arachnida > Araneae > Araneidae > Argiope > Argiope trifasciata. The sequence goes on along the minus strand of JAPMOQ010037680.1, from coordinate 181,494 downwards.
TTAATTATTTAGTTAAAATTTTCCAGTCATTTCTATTTGATCGCAAAGTTCTAAGATTACTGACGCGACATTCGATCTTAAATAATTTAAGATATATTTTAATAACATAAGAAAATAAGTAATAATTCAATTTTAAAAAATTATAATATTAAATTATTATATTTTTTAAATTAAATAAAAATAATTTTAAATAAAAAAATATATTATTTTAAAAATTATTATTATTTAATATTAAATTATATTATTTTTAATATTAAATTATTTATTCTAGTCAATACTTTCGTAACAGAAATAGTAAAATTACATTTACCGAATTCTACTACATCGATGCACTTTTAAATAATCCATTTAAAAAGAAAAGTGGTTCTTATTTTAACTAAGAAATTATTTAAAAATAAAAGAAAAAAATAATAATGCACTCCTTCAAGTGAATCCCTTAGCAATAACAGTATTTTAGGAGCAGGCAATCGTTATTTTCATTATAACAATAGGAATATAATGGCAATCGTGTCAGAAGCAGAGCATGACGCGGTTTTCATTGACAGTTTTAAAGATTTAGAATAAATAATGGATGTAAAAATGAATTTCTAAGTTAAACGCTGCCTTGGGAAATACAAATTCCTTTTTAAAAATATTCCAGAACAGCTTTTTTATTATTTTCATTTGAACCCGGAAAAGAAAATATTTTAACTTAAAAAATAAAATATTTTTACCTAGAAGACAAAAAAAAATTCCTAAAGTAAATTTTTCTGCGGGATGTTTTCTTAATAAATAGCATGATTCGATTTCCCGTAATTAAAAGAAAAACTTTATTAACTATTCTGAAATTTTTCCAACAAATTATGGTTCATTTAAAAATTGGTTTTTATCCTCTGCGCCATTGTAAATTCTTTTCAGTCTGTTAAAAGATGTCGAACAAAAAAATTCATTTCTATTAAACCAAATAAGTTTTAAAATAAAAACGAATATACAACAGGAAGCTGAATGAAAATTAAACTAGACTTCTTTTTTTCATTCAATTACAAATTCTATTAATAAAAGAACCCAGATAAAAAAAACACCCTTTATTAATCTGAAATTTTAAAAAATGGGTAATGCTCCGGGCTATTCAGAATGATTAAACTTAAAAAGGGCAACGAATATGAGAAAGTCATAATACCGACTATCTGACCCACACAAACGCACTCAGAAACAGCTACTGAATAACCGGACAAAAACAGTAGCAACACTGGTGGGAATTGATTGAGTCCAAAGTACCATCACCGTCCACGGTATAACCCTTCCCTTAGGAAGCATTGTGGTATCGGTGGGTCTAATACCACTTCATCAAACCAAACCCAAATGAGCGCTGCTCTTTCGAATGAAGGCAGAAGTATGCGACTTTCGTTGTTCACGAGCACCGTTCAGGTGAAAGTACGACTTTTGTTCCAACAAACAAGACACAACCCTTTTTAGGGGGCGGTCGAACTCATTCATCCATCCGCAAGTCAGAATCGAGATCCAAATTAGAGACCGACTCATCCCTGATTCAGTACCCCCAGA
>JAPMOQ010037680.1:137479-169952 GCA_026543055.1 Argiope trifasciata | reverse complement strand
TATTTTCTAGACATGGAAATATTTTTATGGAATCCCCGGTAAAAATTTTCTGTGACCTTGAATAGTATGGGATAATTTTTGTCGCACATTGAGGAAATAAATGCGTGAAAATAATTGTTTGAATATTTTTATGGGAATTGATAAGAAAATAAAAATTAAATATTTGTTTTAATATTAGCTGAACCAGCTTTGACTAGATGTCTGGTTGATTAGATTCAGGTACTGGTTATTAAACATTGACTGGTTGACACGACGAATTAATTATCTATTTGGAAAACTACTATCATTAAGTCTAAAACTTTTACTCCTAAGAAGCATAATTTGAACTGTCCATAACTTAAAACATGACTGAAAATGTTTTTAAAATCTAAACAAAGTTTTGTCCTAGCACATTTACTTATTGTAATATTATAAAACAATGTTTTAAACCAAAGTTTTAAGGCATATTGCTCTTCGAAGGAACGATAGATATTCATTTCATAGAATATCATCGAATACCTGCATTGGAAATGTAAACAATATAAATTAAACTAGTGGAGGTGAGCGCCCCAAAACGTTGTCACATATTCTCTAGTATGCTACCAGCCTTGCAAATAATTGTGGACTTTGAGTAAAGCGGAGAATTCCAGAAGGGTATTAATATACATAATTACGAATTTGTAACCTTTTGCTTAGCTATTATTAATATATTAGCTGTAGCTCAGTCTTAATTAGCTTTTTCTTGATGAATTTATCACATAATCCTTGTCAAAAAAAATTCTCTTTTAGGGAATCAATCTCTAGTATGTTTTTAACTCTACACAAAAATCGAATTTATGCTAAAGACTCTTTTTTACAGTCGACTGAGAATAAAATTTGACACAAAACAACAATTGTAGTAACAAAATTACATATCAAATATTTAAAAAAAAATCCAGCGATTCCAATCGCTGTATTTTTTGAGTTATCGCTTTTAAATAGTTCTAAAAGTACAGACAGGTAAACAATCCACCTTTTTGTAGCATTTGGCTTAAAATTTGATTGATATCTTGTTGTTGTTACCCGTAGCACTTTACAAACCCGCCAACCCATAGTTATCAGTGGTTTAATCCTGAATTACCGCCCTTTGTTTTTTCAGTAGCGCCAACGAAGGCCAAGAGTACGACTTCAGGCTTCACATTCGCATTACCTTTTTCCCCTGGCCTGGTGATAAGGTCTCGGCTTCGGAACCTGAAGGTTTCAGGTTCAAGACCCGATTCCACCGAGGAACCGTCGTATGAAGGTATCTCTTGCATGTTAAATCTGAGAGGCCAAACGGCCTCCCGCTGGTGTGGAGAGGGGGGCTGCTAGCTCAGGTGTCGTCCTCGTCGTCTGACCGTGGTTCAAAAGGTCCCAAAATATCCCTAGTGTTGCTTTACAACGGGACGTTAGTATAACTAAACTAAACACAGAATAACAGCATACTCGAACCCGGGGTGCCCAGATAGTGAGGAAGACGCGCTGCCACTATACCAGGACGCTGATTAGTTGATATCTTCTCTATAGATGTCACATCTGGGTACTGAATTATTGTATATATATATATTGTATCTTTGTTTTGCGGTTATCGTGCTAACTTATATTCTAAAGCCGGGAAGACAGACACTTAATAGGAGAGTACAAACTTGGCGTATACAAAATTTCATCCATAAAGCTAAAAGCATTTTTCAATTACTTTCGTCATAGAGAGACAAACATGATGCCATATATGCCTTTTCTCGAACTCAAAAAGATTAAAATGATGGAAATTCGATAAAATTATTATTATTATTATTATTATTTGATAATTGCTATAGGCTTTCAAGATTTCATGCTCGAGAAAAAAAAATCGTTACAGCAACGTTAAAAATAACTTCAGGGTTGGCTCGAGGATATTTTTGCGGCTCACGTGGTTAATAACATCATTCCATTCTCACTTCTGATATTTTCGGAGAAACAAATTTCTGCAAACACACTCTGAAAATAAATCCCACAGTTTTGAAGAAACTTCTTGGCATTCACCACATGGGCGATACGCAAAACTGCCGCTTCCGATCAAAGCACCCAAAACAGGTTATTTCGGGTGTGTTTCGCTTATCAGGATCATTCGAGGGAAATTTCTTTTTTTCCAGTTTCAAGTTTGCTCGATACAAGTTTGAGGTAAAAAAATAAAATGTCCGCATGCTGTTACCTTAATGGCGAGATAACATCATCTCAAAGTAGGTAAGGAACGAAGAAATAGGGTGAGAAATGTTCGATTTTGAGATGCTAGATTTTGAAAAAGGAGAAATTCTGTGGAAAAGAAAATTACTTGGCGGGTGGAATCATCTTCACCCACTCTAGCTGTTCAGATATTCCGGGAAAAGGAAAAAAAAATCTTTGAGGTTTTTTTCTTCAATGGAATTCCCCTAAGAACGAAAAACCGCCTAAGATTTGTAACTATTGGCAATAGGGAGGATCGAACTCGCAGCATTAGGGTTTGTAGCGATATAAAATGACCACAAGACAAAAGCGATCACTCATGTCCATGGCTTATAACGCTCCCACTACATATTCACTGAATAGCCTTTTTTTTTTAAAAAAAAAAGGCAAAATTACTTCTCCAGTTTGTTTAGAAGTTTACATTTCGCAATAAAGGCATCGTCATATCATTAAGTATTACTGAATTAACAATGTAAAATGTTTCGTTCCGATTTTCAGAATTTCTGTAGAAAAAATATTGTTGAACGTCGGCCGATATTGACACCTTTTTTTTATAAAGATAGAAAAAATAATAAATTAATTAAATACAATAAATGTAAAAATGAAATTTAAGATAGCGAATCTCAAGCTATCATATGAAAAATTATTTTTTTAATTATTTTAAGTCGTTTACCAGTTTAAACCGGTTGGTTTGAAACAATCATGAGACTTCTCTCTCTCTCATGTATATATATGTATATATATATATATATATATATATATATATATATATAGGATGAGGTTATAAGGTTATAGTCCAATAACAGCACTGTTTTGCAATAGATGTTTTAATAGAAGAACGACACAAACATTTAGATTAAACGATTAAAAGAAGAATAGTGATAAAACAGAGATAGTTGAACAGCATCATATTGTCAGCCTTTCTCAGCAGCACTTCAACTGAACGTCAATCGCCAAGCTTGTCTGAGCTTCAGGTGACTGGGTTTTAATAGTGCATCCGCGCTCGTAATAAGGCAGCGCCATCTGTGTATAGCCGGGAAAGGCACGTCATGCTACAGGCCGTCCTGACAATTTCAGCTGTCCACAGCGGGGAGGTTATGTGAATGAAGAATCTACAAAGACAAAAAAGACAAGACAGACAAAGAACGTAGACATAAACACAAAGTAAAAAAATGTCTCTGAATAAAGCAGTGAGTGAAGTGTCAGGTTATTCTGCTCCAGAGTTTCATATGATCAGCTGCAGTGGAAGTAGAGTTTGGTCCATCATGCTGGCCAATTTTTCTGACTTCATATCGTTTATGAGGTTTAACTTTTAATACTTCGTATGGTCCAAAAAATTTAGGACGTAGTTTCAGTCCAGGACCGGAATGGGTACGTCGTATTGCTACTAAGTCACCTGTTTTATACTGATGAGCAGTCTTACGGTTCTTGTTGTAAGTGCGTCGATTTTCCTCTTGGATTTTCAGGATGTTTTGTTTAGCTTCGTTTCTGAGCTTCTCACGATCTGTAATAAAATAGTGGATGCTTTCCTATTCGAGAAGCTCAAGGATGTGCAAATCTTGTTTTGTTCTTAGTTTCACACCGGTTAAAAGCTCAAAGGGTGTGGTTTGTGTGCTTCTTGAAACTGTAGAATTAAGAGTCTGTTGGACTGCTGGCACGAATTTAAACCATTTAGTGGGGTCGTCAATCGAAAGTTTGGCCAAAATTGGAATAATGGTGGCGTGAATTTTTCTACTTGTCCGTTACCTCGAGGAATTCCGGTTGTAATAGTCAAGTGTTGAATTTTTTCGGTTTCGCAATATTCTTGAAATTCTTTGAATGTGAATGCACTTCCTTTATCAGTTATAATGCGGTGCGGATTTCCAAAGGTTATTTCTTGTTGTTTAAGTTTCTCTATGGCGTTTTGTGAAGATGTGGTCTTAACGGGATAAATCCAAGTAAATTTTGTGAAGGCGTCAACTATTGTAAGAATGTGGCTGTAGTTTTTGTTAGTCGAGGGCAGAGGTCCTAAAAGGTCGACGTGATACGTACTGAAAGGGACGTCATCCTTCGGAATAGGATTTAATAATCCTTCACTTTTGCCTCGCTTTTTGTTAACAAGAATACATTCAATGCAGTTGGATATTACATCTTCTACGCATTTACGCATATGCGGGAAATAAAAACTTTGTTTCAGACTATTTTCTGTTTTATTTATACCGAAATGTCCTTTACAGTGGAAATGTTTAACAACTTCAGTTTGCAGTTGTTGAGGGACAACCAAGAGATCAGAATCGTTTACAATTTTGTATAGTATATTATTCTTCATAATAAAGTCGTTTATTGGTTTGTTCTTCAAAAGGAGTTTGATGGAGTTTATGTATTCATCAGCTGTTTGACAGTGAACAATTTTAGAAGTTAAGTCGTCATGGGTTATCATCATAATGGGATATCGACTTAAATAATCGACATGCTGCATTTGTTTATTAGGGCGATGCACAATTTCATAGATAAAATTTTCTAAAAACAATGCCCATCGAGCAATTTTGGGTGTGATCTGTGCTTTGCTCATCGTTTTTTGGAATGCTGCACAATCTGTTACAATTTTAAATTTAGGGCCTATCAAGTAGTTACGAAATTTTTTAAGAGCTTCGATAATGGCCAATACTTCAAGTTCCTAACTCGAGTAAGTTTCTTCTTGGGGGGATGTTTTTTTACTCATGTAGTGAATGGGAGGAAATTTATTATCGTCGGATTGTTGTAGGAGAATTGCACCGTATCCGAATTTGCTGGCGTCAGTGTATAATTCTAATTTTTTACCCTGTCTGTAAATATGCAATACAGGATTTTCAAAAAGTTTTTTCTTCAAAGTTGCGAACGCTGAGTGTTGTTCGGGACCGAAATAGAATGGTATATTAGCACGCAATAAGTCGCTTAATGATTTGGCTATAATTGCATAATCTTTAATAAATTTTCTGAAGTAGCCCGTGAGTCCGAGGAAACTTTGGACTTGTTTCACATTTTTGAGCTGTGGGAAATTCTGAACAGCGGCGGTTTTATCTAATGAAGGACTGATTTTACCATCTTCTATTATGTAACCGAGAAAGTCAATTTTAGATTTCAAAAATTTACATTTTTTTCAAATTTAGTTCCAATCCGTATTCCGATGCTGTTTTTAATACAGTGGCTAAGCGCTGTATGCCTTCACGCTCATTAGAACTGGGAATAATGATGTCATTCATATAGATTATAACAATACCTTCTCTAAGCAAATCACGAAATACATTGTTGATAAATCGTTGAAAAATGCTTGGGCTGTTGCAAAGGCCAAATGGGACTTTGTTAAATTCATACTGGGAATCGTGTGTTACAAATGAGGTATATTTCTTACTGTCTTCCTCCATTTCCACATGGAAGAATCCATTTTTTAGATCAATGGTTGAGAAAAATTTGCCTGTATGCAATTGGTCAAGTACATCTTCAATTATGGGTAAGGGATACCTATCTTTAACCGTTTTTGCATTGAGCTTACGGAAGTCGATGCAAAGGCGTAAATTACCATCTTTTCTTTTACATAATACTAGTGGAGAACAGAAATCGGAACAACTGTTTCTAATGATTCCTTGGTCTAACCATTCGGTTATTTGTTCTTTTACTTTCTGTTTTTCAGGGAAAGAAAGTCGTCGAGCACGTTGGCAAACGGGAATTTCATCTTGCAAAACAATTCTCATATTTAATTTAGTATCTTTAATTTTATTAGGTTCATAACTAGTATTCAAAGCAGACAATTCTCTTCTAATATTTGGGTCAATAACATGAGTTAAATCAAAAGAGCATTCATCCATGACATTAACATGAAATAGGAATTGATCCTCGTCATCATTATTAAAACGAATTCCGTGTTTATCAAAAGTAAATTGAGTTTGTTGCAAAAAGTCAATGCCAGTAATTACATCAATAGGAAGCTTAGAAAGAGAAGACACTTTGAGAACATGAATGGTTGCAGGAAGGTTAATGTTTTGAATAGTAATCGAATCTTGGAAGGAACCGATACTTTGAACTTTACCATGGCCTATTCCTGAAAAAGTTGTTTGGGAAATGTTCAATGATGGGGAACCAATTTTAAAGTATGTTTCTTCGTTGATAATGGTTGCTTGCGAGCCAGTGTCGCAAAGAGCAGTTAGTGAAATACCAGCAAGTGTAATTGGGACAAGCATGGGATTTTGGGAAAAATCCTGCATAGAAATTTGGCTTACAGTTTTCTGAGAAGTAGAAGCTTTAGGGTTGGATTTTGATTCAAAGTTCTTAGGGTTTTTTGGGAAATTAGCGTGAACATGACCGAAATTTTTGCAGCCATAACAAAGCTTGCCTTGTGGTTTATTCGTACAGATGGAACTCTTGTGACCTTTCAAACCACAGGAGAAACAAATTAGAGGTGGAAAACGTTTTCGATCAAATTTTGTAGAACGATTTGCGTCAAAAGTGGAATTAAATTTTCTGAATAGATTTTGAAGCGTTGAACAGTTTCTCATAGATTTTTAATTTTTCCTTAAAAGAAAGTCAATTTCCTTTCCAGAAATTGACTTGCATCCGTACAAAATAATTTTGTTGTTAGTCAAATCTGGAATACCATTAATCACGTATTCAATGAGAGAAGAATCGTCGAGAGAGCCTTTATGAGCCAAGTCTCTCATAGCTAAAAAGTATTCTTGAAGTGTTTCAGATGGTCTCATACGTCGAGATTCCATTAACTGGTGTAATTGAATGCTGTTTATTTTATCCGAAAATTCATCGAGTAAGTGCTGTTTCATTTGTTCCCGAGTGGTAATACCACGAACGGATCGCATTAAGGTCAAAACAGGACCTGCCAAACATTTCTTAACAAAAACAAGTTGATGAATGGGATTAATTATTTGGTGTAACTTGAAAATATCTTCGACATCAGAAATGAAAGTTTCGACATTGTAACTGTCCTTGGATGAAAAAGGTTTAATAAAATCTACAATGTCTTTTAGACTAAAAGCCTGGAAAGAATTTACAGCAGTTTTCTGCATTTCAATAAAAGAAGTTCGATCCGAATCAACTGGGGGAACGGAAGTATCACGATTAGTATTAATTTGCAACGATAGGTTTGCATTTCACGAATGTGTGCAATCGGTTACGTCAGTTCCAAGCGCAGCTTCTGTGTCAAGATATCTGTTTCGCTTTGCAAAAATGAGAAATCACTTAGCGATTTCAAAATGGTATCGCAACATGAATCGACATCAGTTGAAAATTCTAAATGAAGTAAGTTACAGATAGCAATCAAATCTTTGAAAGTGAAATCTTTGAGAATCCTTGTTTTTGTTTCATCAAACTGGAAATCAGGTTGAAAACCAGAAAATTTCTTTAATCGGGAACGAATTTTGTGTATCACCCTCTTCATTAAATATTAATCGATGCAAAAGTTTAATATGGCTAGTGCAACAAGTTTTCAGGGACTGGGCTATTTTTGGAAAATCATTTAACGTAGCCATAATTCCAAATTAGAAAGAACTAATACATGCAGAAAATGTATACTCAAAATTTTAAATAATAAATCAAATGCGAAGTGTAATAAAAATATCAAAACTGCAATTCTATATTACTTCAAAAACAAAAACAGTTGCAATAGAATAAAGTTATCTTCACATTTAAAAGAACAGTTCAATATTAATTCTGAAAATAAATTCTTAATGTCATTCTTCAAATATCAGAACACAATTCAATATTAATTCCGCAAATAAATTCTTAATATCATCAATCTTCAAAAAATAGGGGTGTGAGGAAAGTTTACATTCTGAATATTATTAATCATCAAAGTTTTGTTTGCGCCGAAAGCGGAAGTTACGGCGGATTGTTTTAACGATGACCCTCTGTTTCGTCTTTAAAACAAAACTAAGAACTCAATGATTCGCCAAGTTATAATTATGCATCTGTAATAATTATTCATCAAAATATTAATTATTCACATCAAAGTTAATTATTCATCAACATCAAGTAGAACTAATCATCGAATTCACAGTTTCGTTTTCATCAATATTTCATCATACTAAAAATTTAACATCAAATTTATTTCTTCATCAAACTTCGGAAAAGAAAGTCATCATCAAATTTTATATTCCATCAGAATTAAAAGAACAATCCGTCAAACATTTTATGTTGCTTCAATTTATCAATCATCAAGTACGGAAATATTTTGAAAATAACTCACCCAGTTGCTGTCAAAAGATGATCCATGTTTGGTGTCTAGGGTTTTCAAAGTCCAGAGCCGGTCGAGGCCCCATGTAGGATGAGTTTATAGTCCAATAACAGCACTGTTTTGCAATAGATGTTTTAATAGAAGAACGACACAAAACAGGTACACAAACATTTAGGTTAAACGATTAAAAGAAGAATAGTGATAAAACAGAGATAGTTGAACAGCATCATATTGTCAGCCTCTCTCAGCAGAACTTCAACTGAACGTCAATCGCCAAGCTTGTCTGAGCTTCAGATGACTGGGTTTTAATAGTGTGTCCGTGCTCGTACTAAGGCAGCGCCATCTGTGTATAGCCGGGAAAGGCACGTCATGCTACATATATATATATATATATATATATATATTTGTGTGTGTGTCTTTTTTTCCTTTTTTCTTATTTCTTTTATTTTGTTTTCTTCTCATTTAAAAGCACTTCAGAATGAATCCGAAAAATGGCTTAAACAACAGCATTTGATTTTAATGCATCAAATGCAAAGCAAATTAAGCGAATCGTTTGAAATAATCTGTCGAAATCATGCTAAGCCTAATCTGATTATTGTTTGGGGGAAAAACTGGAGCCTTAATCGTCTTTGGCGGGATTTGGGCTCATCTTTTCGGCACGGAAGTTAGTTCTTAATGAATAAAAAAAAATGAACCATAATAAAAAGTAGCCCATGTTCTATTCCTGACTCTAATCTATCTCTGTGCTAAATTGCATCCGATTCCGTTGAGCCGTTCTGGCGTGATGGAGTGAAGAACATCCATCCATCCAAACATTCACATTTATAACATTAGCATGGATAATTAAATGTTGCCATTCATGATAAAACGATAATTAATTAACTGAAAGACTGCACTTTTCACTGAAAACGAACCGACATGTGAAACTTCTTATCTTCCAATCTTCCACCACACCAAGAAGGGATAGAAAAATAAGCAACGAAATCCTGTCTTCCAACAAAATTTCAATAAAATAGTCCGTTCAGTCAACAAACGCTAGAATCTATGATGATCAGAGCGACTTTCGATGTGAAATAACCGATTGTCCGACGACTCCCCCGCTTTTTAAGTCCCCAGATCGCAACAGCCTCCAGATCTCACTTAAATGTTTGACAACTGACGTCTCATCTTCACTATTCGCATCCCCGATACGCACTGAAAGAAATTTCGAAGTTTTTCCCCCTTCGCTAGAAGCCCTTGCATCCAATATATTGGAAGGGCACAAACTGCGGCTAAGGCGGAAAACGTGCTTCCCATCCAAAGCGCATGATTTGGAGGGGGGAGGGGATCCCTCTCTCTGATAAAAGTAAATAAAGAGTATTTTTCCCTATTTGGTGTTTCGTGGAACTGGATGTTTTAACTGACACAAGTTTATTTTCATTCAGTTATATTAACGACCCTTTCTGAAGGGCTATTATGGGACGGACCTTGTCATTTTGAACCGTGGTCAGATGACGACCTGAGCTGACACCCCCTCTCCACCTCAACGAGAGGACGTTTGGCCCCGACGGATGTAACGTGCAAGAGAACCCCCCCCCTCACACGATGGTTCTCCGGTGGAATCGAGCCTCGATCCTAAAACCCTCCGGTTCCGAAGCCGAGACCACACCCCCAGGCCACCGTGGCCTCTTTAACTAACACAAATTTGATCGAAAAATAAAGCGATTCAGTCTTGAATGCTTCCCTTCAGCAAATAAAATGATTGAGAATGAGGAGAGATAAAGAAACATTCATCGATTTTAACTTATTGGACAGAGAGGGAGAATCAGGTCACAAAAAATAAATGTCGAGAAATTTCTTAAACTAATGTATCAGACATTTATGTGTACTAGCGTCTAGAAATGTATCGGCCGCGGTGGCCTGGTGGTAAGGTCCCAGCTTCGGAACCGGAAGGTTTCAAGTTCTCGACCCAATTCTACCGTCGTGTGAGGGAATCTCTTGCACGTTAAATCTGTCAGGCCAAACGTCCTCCAGCTGGTGTGGAGAGGGAGGTGCTAGCTCAACTGTCGTCCTTGTCTTCTGACCGCGATTCAAAATGACGAGGTCCATCCCCAAATAGCCCTCGTGTTGCTTCAAAGCGGGACGTTAATATAACTAAACTAAAATAAAATAAAAATGTGACAAAGAGATTTAGACCATGCTGTATGCCGTTCAACACGTCGTCATACAGTAAAATTCTTTGTTTTTTACTTTGCTCTCACTGCTTGGCGTGACTGCAAAAAAAGCAACATATCCTGAAATGTAAATGATTGCAAGAAATAGAACGTGCTGATGATCGGCAACCCCACTATTTGCAAGGGGAGAGACTGTAGTATTTTTGTAATGTCTAGATGCGATACTTGCGATTCACATTTTTAATTCAGAAGCAGAGTAATATTCTATTACACGCAGTATCTTTTTTTTCACCCTCTGGAATGAAAGAACAAGATGGCGGGGAATCTAGAAAGTTATTCAGAAAAATTAATCATGCAAAAATAATAAAAACATTTGATATAATAAAAACATAGAATAATTTATTTTGATACTTTACTCGACTTTGGCGACCATCTGGTTCGCCATGAGTCATGCGCTCTAAAATTTTTAATTAAATACTTGCTCTCTTTATAACTTCTCAACCAGATTTATTTAAACTTCGATAATATGCAGCCGTTCACTTCACACGAACTGACCTATCACCACGAGAAAAACCCTGAACATGGTTGCTGTAAGTAGCCGAGTCTAAATAAGGAGGGAAGTAGGCATTAAAACGGATCACAACATTTGGGTAACGAAGCGCGCTTCATTTGGCGATAAATTCATATCGCTTGTGCTAATGCAGATATCCGGTTCCTAACCGGTCTTTTGGCTCGAAATGAAATGCCGCCCTTTAATTCACCCCCCCAATTGTAATAGAATACCTCGTTTCCAAGCCAACTGACCTTTACTTTTAGGATTGCTAGGGTTTTTCTCGTGATGGTAGGTCAGTACATGCCACAATCTCGAGCCAACATTTCACAAAACCAGTTTTCCTTTTATTTAGAGAGGGGAAAACTAAACCTTCTAGAATTTTCAGAAATATTTTAAGCAGGCCATGACAGTGAATGAAGTGTAATGAGCTTTTTAGGAATCTTCAAACATGTTGGTACGAACTAGGGATGACATTACAGACGCATACATACTAATTTAAAACTGCTTATGATTTTATCAAACTCTAGCTATTCCTCGCGACTCTGTTAGCGTGGAAATTTTGATGTACGTGTACGAAAAACTATCAACCAATGACCAATAAAAAAAATTAAATTTAACCTAAAAACGACACATTTAAAAGCATAAGTATATGCGAAAAACATAATTGAATAACAAAAACAAACAACTAATGTAAAAACAAATTATTTACATTGTATACCCAAAATAAAATAAAACGGCAAATCAAATCCGTTCAAATCCACTTTATTTATGGATCGAGGTGGAGATAGCGACAATAGTATAGTACAAATCCTTCTTAAACTTTTCATTTCAATGGAAACAAAATTGTCAACAATCAGGGTGAACTTTCAACGCTAGTTGGTGTCTGACTTTCCTGCGCCAGTTGGTGTAACGCTATGCAGATTAGAATTTTTTTTATTTCCTTTTATTCTGTTTTCTTTTTATTTCAAAGTGCTTCAGAATAAATCCGAAAGATCGATTCATTAACAACATTTGTTTTGAAGTACATCAAACGCAAAGAAAATAAGTAGAAGCGTTTGAAATAATCGGTCGAAATTCCGCTAACCCTAAGCGGATTACTGTTGGGAGAAAAAAAACACGGAACCTTCCTCATCTTTGGCGGTATTTGGCCCCAGATTTTTGGTCCGAAAGTTAGTTTTTAATGAATAAAAAATGAACCTCTCCATGAACCGGAAGGAATAGTAGCCTATGCACTATTCCTGACTCTAATCTCTCTTTGTGCCGAATTGCATCCAATTCTGTTCAGTTTTGGCGTGATTCAGTAACAAACATCCATCCATCCAAACATCCAAATTTCTCATTTATAATATTAATATAGATATCAAAGTCAAAGGTACTAATGGTATAGTCTTCATACATAAATTTACACGTTTTTCAAAGACACCTTTATTAATGTTATGTCTCACATACATTCGCATTTATGATATTAGTATAGATTCGTATATAAATGTTAACCAGAATCCATGCAAGATATCATTCATTCAAGATATCATTCCATGCAAGATTCTTTCTGGTAATCTCATCCTTTATTTTTATTTCAGGGTCTGGTTCGGTCTCACCTTTTGGCTGTGAATTTTCGGCAAATGTCATAAGAACCGGATCCATGGACGTGTACGTGAACGTTGAAGTTTCCCAACCATCAGGACCATCTCTCCAAAGGAACTTCGGATGGAATTCTCCAGAATTCAGCATCTACGGAATCGGCAACTCCTCACTGCTCGAGTCCACGTTCTACGACAGCAAAACAGAATTTTTGGAGATTAACATCTCAGCAGAATTCTTGAAGGAAGGATACGGCTCGAACGGGACATGTTCCTGGACTTCTTGTCCAGTTGAGAATGGCACCGGATTTCTGGGGGACGAGGAGCTGTCTCCGGAGGGAAGGAACTGGCTGTTCCTACTCCTATGTGTCCTGGTGGTCGCCGGAGGGTTGGGCAATATACTGGTGTGCCTGGCGATATGCTTGGAGAAGAGATTGCAGAATGTGACGAATTACTTCTTGCTGTCTTTGGCTGTTGCTGACCTTCTCGTGTGCATCGCTGTCATGCCATTCGGGATCCTTGAAGGATTTCTAGGTGAGAATGATTTGAGGGATTATTTAAAGGATATTCTTTTTGCTGCTTTCCAAATCTATATAAATAAAAATAATTGTTTGTCTGTATGCCTTCCTAAACTGTTCATCCGATGGCGATGAAACTGGGTCAGCTTATTGCTTACACCTACGTGATGGTTATATAGGGATAATACAATTATCTAAAATATTTAAAAAAAAATAGAATCTCAACGTCATTTATTTATTAAGGATTAACTCCAAATAATTCACCGAGGAGACAATAGATTCTGTAGAAATGCTAAATTCAAGTTAAAGGTTCATATTTTGTAGCTATAGTAAGCAAATGTTATTCTCCGAGGTAACAACTTTATTACAGATTACACAAGAACTTTTGGAGAATACAATCCCGGGGGTTTTAAATTTTAATAAAATTTTCGCGTTTTTCACAGTAACTACCAAAGATATTGTAATTAATAATTTTATACTTTCTTAATTTTAAAAAAATTATCTTTTCAACTATATTAACGATTTTATGGGATAAATATATTTTCCATGTTTAATTAATTTAAAAGACAATATTTTAAGCACATTTTCTAAAACTGAATTTGGGAATTCCGAATGAGTATTAAACGAAAACGAGATACAATAATTAATTTCTTTCCTTACGGTTCTGAAATAACAACAAACTTAACAATTCTAAAAGAATACGCAAATATAAAATAAACGCATATATAAAAATGAAAGTTTGTTTGCTCGTATTTTTTGCACTGTCCTACCGCTCATCCCATTTCTATAAAACATTGTTATTGATTGATTTCACTTAATATTATTTTTTTTTGGCCAGCTACTAAATTATTAAAAAGGAGAATACGAAAATCTAAAGAAAATTCAAACCTTTTGAAAGTACGAAGTAGTATTGTAAACAAGACTTTGGCACCATTTATATTCATAAAATGGTAATACTTATACTTTGAAAATTGAATTACAAGTAAGAGAATAATTCTCCCTCCTCGTTCAAAAAAGTTCCTTGAAATCGTTACATGGCAAAACTTTTGTGAATACGAAATACTTCTTCCGGAGAAGTGATGGGTAAAAATATACGTATACTTGCATTTTTTCCATCAATTTACAACTTAATTTCCATAAATTTACAACACGCGCTGAATTTTTTAGTAAATACATCTATTAGTTTTTGATATATCACGTTGACGATGGAGAATTTGTATGAATATTAAGGTTTTGCGAAATTTTAAGTTATAGACAAATTTTAGCTTGAAAAAATACGTGACCTTGTATGACAGGTCAGGCCTTCCTTTTCCTAGAAATGATAAACTGTTTTGGAAAGAGGAAAGTCTGAACTGAAAGAAATAACAATGTTAAAAAAATCGCTAATGTGGTCGATAACCAGTGCTTGTTACTTAATCGGATGCCTTAAACAAAGAGAAGCGCTATGAAAAACTTTCCATATGAAATTTTTGGTTTTGGACTAGAAAGCGTGCAATGGTATAAATGCTTCTAACAAATCAAGTATACCAAGCAGAATACAAAATTCATTTCAGCGCATCTTTAATAGAGCAGCACTAAATACACATACCTTCTTCTTCTTGTATACAGCCGACCACCCCGCCACCCCTGAACGTAACATCAATAGGATTTGTTGGAGTCGACTGCTGAATAAGTATTGTCCCACTTTACATGGACCGAATAACCAAACTCACAACCCTTTCGGGGTAGTAAATAGCTGTCTTTCTCCCCATCTGCACACTCTCAAACAGTTAGAATGAAACTATCAATTTTTAACATCCTATCCTTCAGGGTCTTGAGATGACCTGGTACCATCATCACTGCATTTTAAATCATTATTGACAATCTTCAGGTTTTTTCCTTCACTCTGAGACTTCCATACATTCCATTAAATAGTGGTAAACCGTACCCATCTCTCCACAAATGTATTTATTTTCCCACTTCTTCCAAATCTTTGGAAATCGGCAGGAAATCTCCTATGTCTAGATTGAATACGAAATATTATGCACAACATTAATGATTTTTTGTTATTATCAGAAACAAATGTTTTATCAAAGATTTTAAAGATATCAATAAGCAATGAATTGATGTGAATCGATAACAATTTCCCCATTGATAATGCGTTTGATTTTTGCAGGTTACTGGCCTTTCGATTGGACCATCTGCAGTGTCTGGGTATCGTGCGATGTTCTTAGCTGCTCCTCTTCTATCATGCACATGTGTTTCATATCTTTGGGCAGATACCTGGGCATTCGGAATCCTCTTAAGACTCGCTCCAGCTCGAAAAAGATCGTCATGATGAAAATTGTCCTGGTCTGGCTGGTGTCCATGGTCATCACAAGCCCCATCACCGTGCTGGCCATGATTGATCCCACCAATATCCAACCCTCTCCTGGCAGCTGTGCTATCAACAACAGGTTTTTCTTCATATTTGGATCGATGTTCGCGTTCTATATTCCAATGATTATCATGGTGGTCACCTACGTGTTGACAGTGCGACTTCTGCAGAGGAAAGCCAAATTTCTGGCGGAAAAACCGAGCAGACGAGTACCTTTTATACGCAGGGGTCGCAGGTCATCCCCAGGTTCCCCCATGGAAGGTCCCACCAGAAACGGCAACCTTCCACAAGCGTCGTCTTCGAACACCTGTCAGCATTGTGGGCGATGCAAATCTTCCGAGGCAATTTGCGGAGACTCAAAAAATTTGTTGAGTCCCAACCAAAACCCTAGGCCATCCTCCTCTCAAGGATTCATTAGAATTCGAGTTGGTGGTCAAAGTGGACATGGACAGCACAATAGTAGAAACTCCTCTCAGCCGCAGCAGCAGCAGCTGGTTCCGGGGATGGTCAGAACCTTGGGAACGAATCAAGTTATGAATGAACAGAAGGCCACCAAAGTGTTGGGCATCGTGTTTTTCTGTTTTGTGATTTGCTGGACGCCATTTTTCATACTGAACGTCTTGTTCGCGTTTGTGGATCCCAGAAAGTTTCATCCTTACCTAGCTACAACTTTCTTATGGCTGGGTTATGTGTCCTCTACCATTAATCCCATTATTTACACTGTTTTTAATAAGACTTTCAAGAGGGCATTTTGGAAATTGCTTACCTGCAAGCTTCATTTCAGTAGACACGTTAGTTTGAACTCTAACAACGATCTAGCTACTTGGGCTTTCAGATCGGCGAATTACACGACTAAATCGGGATCTCCGCCAGATGTCTACCAAGAGTCTACGATGTGTTAAATGTGCCAAAGTCTTCAAACTATTCGTATTTCAGTGTGTGTATCCCGTAATCCTTAAGTGATGTTTAGATCATGTATATTAATCCATCATAATATATCACATATGTCATCCACTAGATTAGATGCACGTGATACTTGTGACCATATGAAATATTTATTGTATGTATTAAACTACATCTGAGCAGTTCAATAAGCGGAAGCTTGGAAATAATTTGTTTTCTTGCAAAGACGTTGAGATGGTGATGTATTATGCATTGTGCTAAAATCGCATCTGCTTAAAATGCTTCGAAATATTATTATGAAGAAATTAAGTCTAGAAATCATCTTGTGGTTTCAAAATATGTATTAAGTTTTAATCTAAATTAGTTCTCGCTTCGGTATTGAAGAAGAGTTTTAAGCATTTTTTATTAGAAGATTTTTTAATTTTTCGGTTCATTTATTTGAATAGTATTAAATGTTTTAAAAAAACTTTCGAAACTGATATGAAAATTACTCAACAAATTCCTTCATTCCATTTTTTATAAAAATGTATAAAAAGTTTTGAATCTTATTTTATATTTTTGAAAAATACTTTCAGGTGCTTTATACTCCTTCCTATAATTATTATGATTAAACTAAAAGCCATTAACAGCTATCAACAACTTTGAAATAATTAAAAAATGCATATCAAAAGGAACGATTGCAAAGGCCTTTCATCATTAAAAAAATCATCCAACATGCCTACATTTCTATTAATATTTCAAAGGGAAAAAAACTAGCAACATTTTAAAGATGTCACTTTACTTGAACATTTATTAATAAACAGATAAGTCTTGAAATTTTTATACATTTTATATCTTTTTATATTTGAAGATTGTGTATCAAAATAGAAAAAATGTGCCAGCTAAATATAAAATCCTTCCAAATGTTAATGGTAGTTCACATCATTTAAAATTATTTTAACTGTGACAGCAATGCAAATTTCCTTAGAATCGCAGAAAGCAATATTAATTGCTTTTAAACTTTATAAGCATTAACTTTGCATTTGTATTTAAAATGCAAAACTACGTTTCTTATTTTTGCTATAACAGAAGTCCCTTCAAAACGTGCTATTAAATTATAATTCGAAAGACTATGTCGTAAATTTTCTAAAATAATCCGCTTTAAGGAATAAGGTAGATTGAGGAAGAAATGCCATTATTCAATAAAGTTTGAATATATTAAAATTTATGCATAAAATCAGAAATAGTCACACTTTAAAGACAAATTTAGGCTTTATTTTATATACGCTTAAGCTAAGTAGATAGTAATTGCATTCTTCCTATCTTAGCATCTTAGCATCTATCGTACATTTGATTTTGAAAGGGAATTTCTAAAAAGTAAAAAAAAAAAAAAGAAAGAAAGAAATTGAAGTGAGTTTGGAAATAATTTTAAGGTATCCGACTACGTTCGAAGGAAAAATTGTATTGAAAAAAAACTTTTTGAAACTTTAAAATGTTTTCAGATGTACTGTCACTTATAATACGAAATACTAATGATACAATGAAAAACTTTGAAAATATTATATATTTTGAGAAATAGGAAAATTTGTAATAAATTTCAATGTGATTTAAACAAAATGGTTAACACTCTATACAGAATTATAATGCAGCCATCCTAATTTTCTTTGTACGCAAAGTATAGAATATAATGATGAATGAAAGGAAACATAATCTAAGAAAAGAGATTCAAAGAAGTGATGGGTAAAAATATACGTATACTTGCATTTTTTCCACCCATTCACAACACTCGCTGAATTTTTTAAGTAAATACCTCTATTAGTTTTTGATATATCATGTTGCGGTGGAGAGTTTTTATGAATATTAAAGTTTTGAGAAATTTAAAGTTATAGACAAATTTTAACTGAAAAAATATGTAACCTTGGATGGTAGATTAGGTCTTCCTTTTTCCAGACAAGATGAACTCTTTTGGAAAGAGGAATGTCTAAACTACAAGAGATAACAATATTTAAAAAAATCACCAATGGGGGTCGATAATCAGTGTGGATGCCTTAAACAAAGAGCAGCGCTATGAAACACATTCCATATGCAATTTTTGGGCTAAAGGGCTTGCAATGGTATTAAAGCCTGTGATGAATCAAGTATACCCAGCAGAATACAAAATTCATTTCAGCACAGCTTTAATGGATTAGCACTAACTGCATATGCCTTCTCCTCCTCGTATACAGCCGACCACCACTGAACGTAGCAGTATCGACAAGATTTGTTGGGGTCGACTGCTGAATAAGTATTGTCCATACCTACATTGGCCGCGAAACTAACATTCCTTTCGGGGTAAAATGCATATGCATCTAACTTGTCTTTGCATACTGAAGGGCAACATAATGTTTATAAATGTGAGTACATTGTTGTGAAATACAGATTTCCCTGCAGTCTGTTCAACTGCCTATAAATTACAAAACAAAAAAACGGCGAAATCTGATTAAAATTAGAATGCCGACCTATTAATACTTGTCCATTAGAGTGAAACAAAAAATGTTTTATATTTTTGGTAATAGTGTAGAGAAGCCGCCTTTTACATTCAAATAAACTATTTTAAAAATTTTGGTTGCAATATTGCATTATCTTTAATCCTATTTGTAATTTATCTTATCTACACCAAAAGACAAAATTTTAGAGCAAATAAAAATTAAAAATCAAAAGTAGATTATTTCGTAAAAAATTCTTTAAAATGTAACAAAATCTTTGGTTATATGAAAATTTAATGTTCTGGCTGCTTTTTCAAGACTTGCTCCAAAATCTCTCATATTTGTCATTTATTTTATCTACCCCAAAAGGCAACTTTTTCACTCCAGTACAAATTAAATATTGATTTTTTTGTTGTTTCCCTCTAATGCCTTTTTTATCTTTCAGTTTTCCAAATCAGCAACTTCATTCGTATATTCACTTAAATCATTTTGAACTGCATCTAGAAGCTATTATAATTTTGCTTTTTTATTGCAATTGAAAGGATTTTCAGAGTATGTGCTAATCCATTTTTCAGCTACCAAATTATTTTAGTATTTGTAATTACTTGTAAAAACTAAAAACCATTTAAGATTTTCATGGAAAATTGCATTTTACTTATGCGGCACAAAATAGAAAACAAAATATCAACCTGAGACGAAATGCGTTCTGCTTGTTCAGAAAACTTGCTTAAACCATTAAAGATTTTAATCCGAAAACTTCAAACAAATGACGCCCGAGAAAAAAAAAATAGTTGAAAAATTATGATATGCTAAGAATTGTTTAAGGTATAAATACACACTTGAAACTTCACAAATCGCGCAAAATATCGATTTTCTTTTACTTTAAAATTTTTTTATGATCCTTTAGTTTTCAAACGATACTAAGATGTTGTCTATATTCGGAATATTTCTCGAGTTATGTGGATTTTTCTCGAGGCACTTTCACTGAAAACTCTAGTTTCGGTTGTTTTTTTTAACTCATTTTATGAAGAATGACACTTTACCACTGAGTTTCTCCATTCAAACCATCATAACTCGACAAGAAATTATTCAAGTACTATCATTTATATATCAAAATAATGTGTATGAAACAGTGGGAGATTTGTGTCTCAATCAAAATTATATTTATAGAAATAAACTTTTAAGAGGTATTTAAAAGTTAAAATTCCAAAAAAATTAGTCGCATTTTCTATTCATCGTTGACGAAAAACTTGTTTCAAAATAACTATTTATTTTTATAACTTGATTGAGGTAGGTATGAAGATATGAAGACTCATATGAGGCATCATTTCCAACGATATTTGTGTGGCTGTACAAATAAAAATTTAAGATATCCTGTTTAAAAAAAATATGCAAAGTAGCTCGTTAAATGTTAACTAATAATTAGTGTAATATGTTTTTCTCGTTGAAATGAGTTTAAACTTATATGAATGAACTACTGTAAAAAAATTGGATTTTTAATGTTAATTTTTTCCCCAAAAATCTTCTAATGTGTGCGTACACTTTAAAATTCTCCATAACAGGTTTTTCAAGAAGAACCCCAAAGAAGGAATATTATCCAGTTCTCAGCAAAATAAGAAATGAGAATTTTGAATTCAAAATTTTGATAAACTTGAGGAAAAGCTACAAATCGCTGACACTTGTTGCAGCAAGCTTTCTTAAAATGCGGAGTGACCAAAATCGCGAAATGCTGGCAAATTTCGCAGCATTAAGATATATTATGAGCTTAAGAATAAATTCGAGCTTGATTCACATTCTGAGCATTTAGATTCTGAGATTTAGTCAAAGATTAATTACAAGATTTAATCAAGACACAAAAGAAATGGAAAGTAAAAAAAATCGAGTACAGTGGAACACCCACTTGATTTTAGAACACTGCTACATTTTGAAAAAAAAAAAAAAACGATTCCCAGAGAAAGGCGAAAAAGAAATATTGAGGAATAGAATAAATAGTATCGTAAAAAGCATTTTTTTAGTTTCTTTGATAAATCTATTTTACTTTCAAATCCTCATTGAATTAAGATATCAGTGTGAAATATGCAATCATGTGACGATAAAAATGAAAATATCAAAATATTTTGAAATAACATACTCTAGCAATACTTTCTGTCTAAAAAAAGTCTTCAGTTTCGAAATGAGCTCTGGAAATCATTTGTCGAATTAAAGTTAATACAGTTTTATAGCTCTGACAGATTTTTAACACTAACATTTTAAAAAAATTCTTCAGAATCTATTAAGCATCTTAAAGAATGTCAGCATTTTTTTCACAGATTTTTTGCTATCTCCATTTTTATTTTCTGGCTTTTCAAAACTAATTTATATAATTAAATGCACCTGCCAGTAGTTAGCCTTTGTCTTACTATTATCTGTACTTCTCTGTTAGTTGCAAAAATAGCGCAGCCAGAAATGTAGACGCTCAATTTTAATGACAAATGCTAGACTTAATCAAATACCAATAATTAGATTTTTTTTACCAATCCTGTGGATAATGAAGTGCTAACCACTTACTCGTACATTCAGATGAAACATTTCGGCTTCTGCAAAAATTATTTTCAAGTATAACTTATTCAGCGAATGAAAACGTTTTTTTTTTTTTTTCTTCCGGTGCAATGTAAACTAGGAAGTTATTCAGCGTATAAAAACGGGTGTTTTTTCCCTTTCTCTTCCGGTGCAATGTAAATTAGTAACTTATTCAGCGTATAAAAACAGTTTCCTTTTCCTTTATCTTTCGGTGCAAACTAATAATATATTCAGAGTATAAAAATTGTTGTTTTTACCTTTAGCTTCTGGTGCAATGTAAATTAGTAACTTATTCAGCGTATGAAAACAGTTTTCTTTCTCTTCCGATGCAATATAAACTAGTAACTTATTCAGTATATGAAAACTATCTTTTTTTACCTTTCTCTTCCAGTGCAATGTACATTAGCAACTTACTCAGTATGGGAAAATAAGTTTTTTTTCTCTTCCGATGAAATGTAAACTAGTAACTTATTCAGCATATGAAATCGTAATTTTTCCCTTTATCTTGCGGTGCAATGTAAACTTATTATTGTAACTTATTCAGCGTATAAAAATGTTTTTTTTCTCCCGGTGCAATATAAACTAGTGACTTATTCAGCGTTTTTTTTTTTCCTTTCTTTCTTTTTCTTCCAGTACATTGTAAAACAGAGTTTGTTCACAAGCATTTCCGCACATTTTGCACGCCTGAAAAAAAATGCAAGCAACTGCATTTTATTGCATTTCATTAAGTGTAATGTGTTGTGTTCTTATTTGTAATAAGCATATCTTTCTGAAGAACTTAAGAGGGGAAGTGATGCTTCACACTAGATTACTGACATTTGTAAATATAGGATCCAATAGGTCTGCATCATCTGAACGGGTGTCTCTCCCTTTTTGGCATCACATTACAACTGTCACACCATGGGAATCCAATAGGATGCATTCCCTTTTTTATCACATAGCGTACTTTAGTGAACCGACAAAAGTAACAATAAGAATTAATATGTTTTTTTTAAGATCTGCAGTTAACTACTTATTATAAACTTAATTACTTTATTTTAAAGATTGTACAACTGAAACCATTTTGCAGAAAAATATGAAATTTTGAATACGACATAATAAAAGAATGTTAGAGAGAATTAAAATTTTTTAAAATTATTAAAAGGATAAAATAATAAGTTTTTTTTATTATTAATCACACATTTAGCATGCATTTACAATAGTTGACATTTTATTACAACGAAATATATTCAACATCTACTATCTAGAAAGCAAGATATGAAATTTTAATATATTAATAAATATTCAATAAAAATATATATTATTTTAAAGCGTTTTGTTTATGAATAAAAATTCTTTTTTAATTTGTAAACTAAGCAGATAATATATTATACTCAAATCATTACCACATTAATAAGATGGAAATAATAAAATGTTTATTCATATATGAGTAAAATCTTTTATATATATATATATATATATATATATATATATATATATATATTTTACATTCTGAAGTTTAGAACATTGGAATTCTATTTTTGTCAAAAAACACGTTTGAGAAAAAAGACAACTTTGCATCCTAAGCATTAAAGCTTTACGTCCTAAGCATTAAAGTTAATTGAAAAGTAATCTTGCAATCAGTCGATACTTGTTCAGACTGAATTATCTGCAATCATTTGACAACTACTCAATTCATAAAAAGTCGTTTGATAAAATTTATTTTTTAGATTATTTAGTCTTCAAAACATTTGGGGAAAAGGGCCATTCTCAAGCATTTTATTGTTTTTTATAATACATCTCTATAAATAAAAATGAATGTTTGTCTGTACGCCTCTTATGCGCTGCCGTAACGCTCATCCGATTCCGATAAAACTTCGAATACTTATTACTTGCAGTTACGGGATGGTTATAGGCATAATACAGTCATCTAAAGTATAAGTTTTAGGGAAAAAGTCCTATTAGTTTGAAATTTTAACTAAAAATGTAATAAATTTTTAGCCTTTTTGCAGTATCATCCGAAATTATAAGATTACAAATAATTTTGCACCATCTTAGTTTATTTATTTATTTTTTCAACTATATTAAAGATTTTATGAACTAAATATATTTTCTGTGTTTAATCCATTTTAAAAGATCACATTTTCTAATACTAAACTTGAGAGGAGGGTTAAACAAATCACGAGAAACAGTAGATAGTTTCTTTCATGACCATTCTAAAAGAACACAACGTTTTACAATTCTAAAAGAATGCACAAATCTAATACATAAAAATAAATATTTGTTAGAAGAATGGAATAATAAAAGTAGAATAAGTACTATTGATGCTTCTCCTCTATGTGTCCCATTTCAATGATTGTCGACACGAAAATAATTTTGCTTAATGAAAAAAGATTTCAAATTCCAAACGATATTTTCAAGATTATTTCTTCTGCTGCCACAACGCGCTAGTACCAGATAAAATGAATATGTTTTGAATATATTTATTGAGGATAAAAAGCCAAATATAAAGAATCTCACTTTTAATCACGTTTTTTAAAGACGTGTTTTCTTTTCGAAACATAAATTGTAGCTCACTTTATCAAATTTCAGGACATTAGTTACATGTGAAACCAAAATATAGCTCCCCACTTCCTTCATCCGTCATCTTTTAATTTTCGGCCGTCTCTCGGGAGGCATCATTTTGCTCTTTGGTGGAGAGCGGATCATTTATCACCATCTGGGAAGTCCGCCCTTAATAAATCTGAATTTGAACACTGCACCCCCTATTTGATTCACTGGGTGTTACGGTTATACAGTGAACGTCATTCTGTGGCTGTACATATACGAGCATTCGTGAATTTTCAATACTGCTTCTCTGCAAATATTGTACTGTCTGTGTTTTTTCATATGTGCCGAAGAACACATCATAAATGAGCATCGGAGTACAATGGATTTTGTTAAATGTATTTTTTGTGGTTGTTCTGCATGTGACTTGTGCGTTGATTGAATACCCTCCTAATAGTGGATATCATTCTCAGAAATAAAGATATACTCCATAGATGTAATGTCTGATTCTCTATCTCGTTAGTATTGAATACTGTTAAGGCCGTAACACACGGCGAAATATGGTAAGCACTTTTCGTCAGCAACCGACAACGAAAGTGACGACACTATCAAAGTTTCATATGACTGGTTGAATTGCGTTTGCAGACAATAATTTCGTCATTATTTTCGGCATTTTCAAGCTGTTAAAAAAATTGATTGATGACGAAAAACTTGCTTGGCCGGTTCATGAGGGCAGAAACAAAAAATTGCTGACGAAAAGTGCGGACAATATTTTGCCCGTGTGATAAGGCCTTTGCAGTGACTGTCACTTAGAATGGTCGCTTTAGGTCCGGGACAAAATGATCAGAACATCCAAAACGATACAAAAACAATGCAATTCTTTAAGTATACAACAACACGAGTTACATCATCTGCATTTTGCATGACTTTTAATTAGAAACAGAGGAATCACTACAATGTTGAAGATTGAAAAATATTCTTACATATTCCATTTTGCAGGCACAGTGGTAGCGCGTCTTTCCCGTGATCTGGGCGCCTCGGTTCGAGCAGGGTTGTTATTCTGTGAGTAGTGTGAGTGTTACCCCTGTAAAAAGGAGCTGTGCCAGCGAATGTGAAGCATGAAGCATCTAAGTCGTACTCGTGGCCCCAGTGAAAACAGGGGACGCTCAATTAGACTTATAACGCCGGCAGCTTTCTGTAAGTGGGCCATTAGTAACAACAGCATGTTTCATTTTCTAATCCAATTGCACTGCGAAACAAAACTGCACAATACAATGACATCATACAATTTTATAATCAATATATTGAATTGTTGATATTATAAGCTTATAGAAAATGTAATACTTCGTTTAAATAACTTCAGCTATATGACCCAACTGGTTGATTGTATTATTTTGTTATTGGGCTTAGTTAATTTTTGATTCACTGAGAGCAAAGATACTTCAGCAAGAAAACAAAAAAAGGCATTCTCTTTGAACTTAATTTTTTAAAATAAAAAAATGCTCATTTATAGAGGAAAACAAAATTTTCTTTAAAAAACTTGTTGCGGCTTTACATACGACATGTTCTCATAGCGACAAAAATTCATAAATTAAAATTATTACTTAAATAAAAAATTTTAAATATATTTTAAATTTCATTTCCTTTTCAACCTCAAATGAAAAAATAATAGTTATATAAATAGGAAAATTTCACTTTTTATAAACGTGATGAAATCTATATAACAGAAATGAAAACGAATATTAAATTAAACATTAAATGTCATCTTAATTACCAAGAATTTAAGCTGTAAACTCATACAAAAAACCGGCCAGTAAAAAATACAAAATACACCAATAGGGAGCATTAAAAATGTATGTGTTTATTATTAAAATTATGTAAATTTGGTATAACAGTAAAAAGAAAAAATGTTTCGTATAAACAAATTCATTAATTAAAATTTTTAATTAAATAAAGTTGTATGAATTAAATAAAGACCTCAAAATATATTTTAAATTTCATTTCCTTATTAACCTGAAGTGAAAAAATAACAGTTATGTAAATATGAAAATTTCACTTTTTACAAACGTAATGAAATCTATATAACAGAAATGAAAACGAATATTAAATTAAACATTATGCTAAATATATACTTATAATAAAGCTCAATCAGTGTGCACGTGCGTGCGTGTGTGTGTGTTTTGGCGCTCTACAGGCCAGACCGTTGGACCTGCAGCTACCAAATTTGGCATATGTATATTTTTGGAGTTGGGAATGTTCACCTCGGAGCTCTTTTTTCGAATTTTTAATTAGAATTTGAATTAATTAAAAATTAAGCGAAATGTAGACGCTTTTCTGCTATAACTTCTGAAAATATGATCGCACAAACCTGATTTTTACATCATGTGATGTTCAGCACCTGTTTAAATAGAAGCGTAATTTCATTGAACAAATATGAAATGTGATACTTTACACATAATCCCACATTAGCTTCTTCTTGTATACAGGCCAACCACCACTGAACGTCGACTGGAAATCCCACAACAGCTGATTGCAAATCAGAGAGATGCATAATACAATGGACAAATAATAGTAATATTTGTACTATAAATAGTAATAACAAATATCGCTTCTATAACAAAATGAGAGGCGTGACTATCGAAGTTTAAATGTATTTAGCTGATAAGTTATGAAGACAACAAGGTAGATATGTATTTAATTGAAAATTTTAGAACGCAGGACTCTAGGCAAACCAACGGGTCGCCAAAGGCGCTTAGTTTATAATAAGCAAGAAGTTAAACTGCAAGTTTAAACAACAAAGCAAGCGGTCATTAAAAAATACAAAATATACCAATAAGAAGCATTCAACATTTAAGTGTTTAGTATTAAAATTAAGTAAATTTGGTGTAGCAATAAAAAGAAAACAGCAGCCATGTTTAGATGTCAATTATAAGGCATGTAGAACTAAATGGGTTTATTTTACTTAATGATAGCAAAAGCAAAACCTCTTTGGTCATACAACCAACTAGAGACAGAAGTTTAACTGTGGAATTAAATAATAAGGCACAAAAACTATTGCTACAAACCGAGTATTATGTATTATTCAAAAAAGGTTTAAACATAATTATTTAGGATGAACTTCAACTCCTCTTCCCTACTTTACCACTTTTTGTGGGTTTAGTTACATTAACGTCCCTTTCTGAAACAACACTAGGGCTATTTTGGACGGACCTCGTCATTATGTGATGATGTCAGATGACGAGAACGACGCTTGAGCTGGCACCCCCCCTCTCCACACCACACCGGGAGGAGGATTTAATGTGCAAGAGACACCCTTACATGACGGTTCTTTGGTGGATTTGAGTCTTGAACTTGAAACCCTCCGAGGCCGAGACCTTACCACTAGGCCACTGCGCCCCCCCCTTTTGTGGGAGAGAGGCATACGAAATTAGCAATTTAAATAAAAACAGAGTGTGTAGTTATTTTATATAGAGGACGTCCTTGCCCTCTATTTGACGGTGTATCTAATTCTTCGATTCATTGAATTGAAATTTCTATGCACATTGTAATGACTGGTTCTTGTCCGATCAAAAAAAAGAACAGCGTTGAATGACAATCTCTTTATTAACAGCCTTAAGGCCTTATCACACGGCGAAATATCGTCCGCACTTTTCGTCATCAACGACCACGAAAGTGATGTCACATCAAAGTTTCACATGAGTGGTTGAATTTCGTTCGCAAACAATGTTTCCGTCACTATCGTCGGCATTTTCAAGTGGTTTAAAAAAGCGACGCTGACGAAAAACTTGCTTCACCAGTTGCTTGCGGGTAGAAACGGAAAATTGCTAACGAAAAGTGTGGACGATATTCCACCTCGTGATTAGGCGTTAATGTACATAAAAACAACTCGTTTGCATCTAAGTGAAATGGTAATTTTTACAACACAGTTGAAATTTAAAAAAGAAAGTACTTCGAATCATTTCGGAGAAGCAACTGCACAAGAACAATTATGAGGCTGGTAGGATATTAGGCTACTACAGATGTAGCTCTTGGACTTCAACGAATTCCATACGGATGGAACTTTACTCAGAAGCATGTATCTCACGTAGCTTTTTCTTTCTCCAGCGAACGACTCTCTTGCCACAACACCACTTTCTGTTTTCCCTGCACATCCCTTGTTCCGAAAAATCGCGCATTTTATTTTTACTCAAAACTCCACCTCTCATTTGCATATTGGGGCATTTGGCCCCCCTGCTACCCAATAACCCCTCAGGAAGAAGATCAAGGGTCTTTAGACCATGAGGGAATGTCCGTCGATATTCCACCCTCGCAGCTGACCCTTCATAATGGAACCTAAAGACGGGTTAAAACTGTTTGAGAGGGTGCAGGTGGGGAGAAAGACAGCCCGAAAGGAATGTTAGTTTGACTGGTTGGTCCATGTAAGGTGGGGCAATACTTATTCAACAGTAGACCCCAACAAATCCTGTCGATACTGCTGCGTTCAGTGATGGCGGGGTGGTCGGCTGCATACAAGAAGACATCAGAGATTGGAGAAGGATCGGGAGATGTTGCTTATTAGAAGTAGCGCTTTGAATGAACTTTCCGAAGGAAGAAGAAGAATGAAGATCAGTTTGAAGTTTTGCAAAAAGATTTGCCCTATGATTTGCGTATTTGGAGCAGAACAACATGACGTGTTCAATGTTATTTTCGAGATTACAAACTTGGCCAGAGGTTGATTCTGAAGTCCAAGCCTAATCAACAGAGCTCTAATCATACGGGTTAAAAGTCGTGCAGGGATATCTTCTGTTTTTGAGCCATGTATGAAGGGAAAACATTGTGAGAGTATCGCCAATAGATTCTTGATATTTGCCATTCTGGAAGATGTGCTTCGTTTTTTGAAGTGAGATTTCCTGAGGATGAGAAATTAAATCTTATGGAGCTATCCATTCAAGCTGTGGGTGCGACTAAATGGCCATTTTTGCGTGAGCATCCACCTTTTCGTTCCAATAATATCTTTACCAAATATATATTGATAATAATAGCTTATGAAGCTCACTTTTTCAAAGTAATCCTGATATGAGCTCTGGTTCTAGAATGAGAGCGCGCTGTAATAACTTGCTTGCATAGTTGTTAAAGTTAAATTTTCATCTGAGGAACTTCATCAAAACATTCACTCCTGTGATTTTACCAATCATTAATCCCTTCTTCTTCTTATATACAGCCGACCACCCCGCCACCTCTGAACGCAGCAGTATCGACAGGATTTGTTGGGGTCGACTGCTGAATATGTATTGTCCAACCTTACATGAACCGATCAGTCAAACTAGCATTCCTTTTGGGGTAGTCAATAGCCGTCTTTCTCCCCACCTGCACACTCTCAAACAGTTGGAATGAAACTGTCCATCTTTGACATCATATCCTTCAACGTAGTCATTAATACCTTGTAGGATTTTCGCTTCCGCTTTCATTTCGTAATATATATAAACTTCCTAATTTTCAGAAGACTGCTTCTTTTGGATTCAGGTTTGTCAGTCGATATAATGAAAGGAAAGAGTTTTTTAAAACACTAAAGTATTCCATTATTAAATTTTTTACATATTCTGGGCACAGTCTATTTATTAATTTATTAACCAAATTCTAACATCTAATTAACAATTAAGACGTGTCACGAACAACACTACACTTAAAAAAGGTCTCACATAATTCTAAATCCAGAACGTAATAAGCTTTGCGCATGCGCAGTTAATTAGCTTCTCTTCTAAAATTCCGTCAGGAATCATCGTACGGCTGCTGATCAGCAGGAAGGTAGATGAAGCTTACTCCATTTAACAACCTAATAGTAATAAATAATCAATCTGGAGGAACAAACAGATCACAAGCTTTTCATAATACTTAAAACATGTTGTCGAAATAGAAATGTTTTATTAAAACTGCATTCCCTATTGATCATTTAACTATTTATGAAATCAACCTAGACAACAATGTGGTTAAATAATCGCCAAATGGTATTAGTTCTCTAATATCATTCTTTATCTGTCAAAAAGTGAAGTGGACAAGTATAAAAAATTATTCAATTCCTACTTATTTTTTTATATTAATGATATATTATATCATCTTATTTTATTTATGATCGGGGTCGTTCAGTCATATCTGAGCTTGGCGACCATTTAGCGACTTTGGTGACCAAATAAAAATTACTGGAAAAATTTATTCAATTAATTAATATTTGAAAAAACCTGTATCCACATCAAATGTCGTCCACTACAAATTTAAAAAATGTATTGGAACAGAAGTGGATGGATAAAAAATATTTCAGATACTTTTCCGTTAGCAGGGTGCAGCTAGAAATCCCCAAATAATGTAGAATTCCTCCAAATTTGGCGTCATATGTTTTCTTTGTTTTGTTTAATCATTCGCTTCGCTTGGCGACTTGATTCGGGTATGGTTCACAGTGGCGACTTTGGCGACCAAATAGAAATAACTGCAAAAATTTAATTATTTCATTGATATTTGACGAAAAAAATTTATTAATATCAAGTGTCATTCCCTAAAAGTATTTAAAAACAATTATTTGAACTGCGATAATGAATAACAAGTATTTTATGAACGGTTGAAAATTTGAACAAGATTAAATAAATATTAAGGAGAGTGTGACAAAGTAGCAACTGAAAAAAGTATCTTGCAGGAAAATGGCTGCAAAACAGACATAATGTATCGAAAGAAAGGAGAATCGCACGATTAGCTCTTCCTTTTTTTATTTGAAGATATTCCTTCCCTAAGAGCTCCGATCGCTGCTCGCTTATCAAGTGTTCGGCGTGATTAGATTTGCCGCAGCAGAGGGCTGGGGAGAAAGAAAAGTCGCCTCATCGGGAATCTATTCGGGGCGCAGAGAGAAAGGAAGTGCTCCACCCCTGGAAGGGTGGCATCCGAAATGAAGCGAAACAGAAGAGAAGGGACCTCTCGACCCCGCATTTTTATGAGGCTCGATTGGATGACGATGGACTCGACCTCTTCCGATGCAAGTCCGTTTTTTTCAGCAGCGAAAAAAAGTTTTTGTCCTCTGTAGAGGACAACTCTTTTCTTTATCAACCAGAATGCACAATGGTGGCGAAACAGACTGCTAACAATAAAACTAAAATAATTATGTGAGAATGAAAGATGACATTTCATGCGTAGAGAATTTGTTTATATAAAGGTCTTTTTGTGTCCTATTTGGTTTAAGAATCGCTTGTTTACTACGAATATTCATTATGAAAAAAATGGGAAGGAAAATCAGTTATAATGCAATTATCATCTCTCTGGAGATCTATTAATTATAAATGCCGATAAAAATGCCTAAGCAAAAGAGTAGGCATATTGTTAGAATGTAAAATGTAAAAACAAGTTATACAGTAAAAGCTTCTTATTCGCATTTTCACTATTCGTGGATTAAAAAAATGCGACCCAATTTCTATATTCACGGCTAAACATTTCTTTATTCATCAATTTAAAAAGTACATCCATGATAATAAAAGGATTCCAATAGGTATCCAATCCAATATCCTTTGTAAATGCCGTCAAATGGACTAATGAAAAAAGTAAAATAGATCTTATGACAATTTTGCCTAAAGTATGTTTGTTGTTAAATGATATCGCCGAGGACGTCTTCGCCGCGATCGAGGTTTTTGAGAACGTAAGCAAATAGAATGAAAGCAACCGTATTACTCAATGAATAAAGTATATTTGTAGAATTAACCACTAAGAAATATGGTAGAACTAATGATTAAGAAGTGAAAATTGACTCACCTCATTCCGAAGATTCATTTGAATTGCACAAAGAATGCAGATCTCAAAGACTATTTTATCCATTTTAATGTAACGATTAAAGACTGAAGCAAATAATACGAATACAGAATGGACGACACAATCGAATACAATAATCCCCCAGAAATATGAATAAGAAAAACGAATTGACAGGAAATAATAATAATAATGAAAAACTAAAAGTCTTTGATTGCAAGCATAGCCAAAATCGCGAATGGAATAGAACGAGATGGGTTCGAACAGATGGAATCAAGTGGCATTCAAGATTTTCTTGAATCGCAAGATGAAGATCAGACTGAAACCGACTTGGAGGAAATATTAAATTCACAGCCTATTGAAGAAGAGCTTCAACAAGCACTGGAAAGGTGACATTTCATTTGAAAAATCTTAGTGAAGGTTTAAGAATGGCAAATGAGCTTTGCGATTTCTTTATGAACATTGATCCGGCTATGGAACGAAGTCTTATTTTTAAGAGGCAAATGGCTAATGTGACTGCTGCATATCAGTCTCAATTTAAGGAGCATTTAAAAACTGCCAAGCAAGAGAAAATGACAAAATTCTTCAAACCATTACCTAATCCTTAAGTTAATGAATCAAAATGCTCAAAAATTTCAATGAAATTGATGTTTTATATATTTGGTATTTTTTATTTTGTCACCTAGGAACGTATCCCCTATAATCCCATATAAATTACCGTTCCG
>JAPMOQ010037680.1:109601-129765 GCA_026543055.1 Argiope trifasciata | reverse complement strand
TGTGTGTGTGTGTGTGTGTGTGTGTGTGTGTGTGTGTGTGTGTGTGTGTGTGTGTGTGTGTGTGTGTGTGTGTGTGTGTGTGTGTGTGTGTGTGTGTGTGTGTGTGTGTGTGTGTGTGTGTGTGTGTGTGTGTGTGTGTGTGATGATTTAAAATTTTGGAAGGCAGATGGCAGGTTCGAAGACATTGAAGACTTTTCAGTTTTTATTTCGCTTTATTCTTTCACCGGAGGCAGACGTGACGTAAAAAGGAAGGAAATTAATTTCCCTCGTGTTATATTTACATACATATATTACATATTTCGATAGGGAAAATATTGTTTATAGTGCCAATATATGATTCAGATTTTCATAGGGATTTCTGAATATGTGGCTTTCAAAACAGGGACACATAGAGATCATCTTTAAAAAAGAATGTGCTTATTGGACATTTTTCTAGCCCTTGTGAAAGTCGGCTTTTAGCAGATTCTACAATTTTACAAAGTGTCTCTTAATCAAGCAGACAAAGTCGAATCGGATCAGGAAAGAAGAGAATGTTTTTAGAAAGAAGAGTCTGTGGGCTAAATGAAGATAAAACTTCAAAAATTAATTTATTCTGTTCTATTAGTGTTATAAAACCATAAAAAAAAGAAGGTTGTTGTTCTTGTTTGCAAAGCGTTCACAAACTCGTTCCCGATGAAATAATCGGAACAATTAAAAATCAGATGTTTACCGAGTACCTCTCAAGGCCGGTGTCCAATCAGAGAGTGTACTGTTACTCCACGGAAGATTCGAAAACAGGACGAAGTGCGACTCGAATATCGCTTCGTCCGAGAACCAGTGTGGAATCGGAAACCACATCTCCATCGGAGGCCCAGGCTTCGAGGCCAGGGTGTGGACTCTTCTTTGTTTTCAAGGCCGTCCGATATTAAGAATTCCGTCACAATTATCGCTTTCTCCTGTTTTTTACTTTCTCGCCGTAGACCACCGTCTTCCCCATTCCAATGAGCTGAAGCAAGGCGACTTTATCTCTGTCCTTAGTCACAGATGCACGTTTAATATTCTATTCTATTGTGACAAAGCTTCGATTTTTTTTATTGGAAAAGAGATCGGTGTAACGGATCGGCAAGCGGAACACGTTTCTTATGCAAGATCTAAATATTCTTTTTTTTTTTTTTTTTTTTTTTTTTTTTTTTTATGTGTGCAATATTTTTTTTTTGACATAATTTTGATTTTCAAGATATTTTTTGAACTTTTTCTAGACATTTCTTTAAAATGATATATGATAAGATCGTGGCGATCTATTAAAGCGTACTTGCACACAAGAAGATTTTTTTTAAATTTTAAGTTAAAAAAAAACAATTTTTTCACAGTAGGTCATTAATATATGTTTAAATTCATTTCTATAAGGGAAAAACATATTATACTAATTATTAATTAATTAATATTTAATGAGCTAATTAAAATGCATTGTGAAACTTGATATCTTAAATTCTAATTTACACAGACGCACAATTATAGCTGGAAATGATACCTACTATGAGTCTTCATGTTGTTTGCCTCCATCAAGCTATAAAAATTTATAGTTTTTTTAACTATTTTATCAGCAACGACGAATAGAAGATGAGAGATTTTTTCTATCATTTTAACTTTTAAATGGCTATTAAAATTTTATTTCTATATTTATGACTTTGATGGAGGCACAAAATATCCACTGTTTCATGCAGATTATCTTGATGTATAAATAATTGTATATGATTTATTTTTTGTTGATTTATGACTATTTGAATGAAGCAACAGAGTGGAAAAATAACTTTCATCATAAACTGAATTTTTTAAAAACCTGAAACTACAGTTTTTAGTGAAAGTACATGAAGAAAAATTCTTGTAGCTCAAGAAATATTCCGAATATTGACAGCATCTCTGTACCGATTGAAAGTTAAAGGATCGGAGAACATTTTGGAGCAATAAAAGAATATTCGATATTTTGAACGATTTTCGGAGGTTTAAGTGTCTACGTACACTTTAAAGTTAAAGACAAAAAAAATCAACTTCTAATGGAAAGCGTAACAGGGAATGAAATTTCCATACCTATCGGTATAATATAGTATTCTACAAATAAAATAAAATATGAACAGGAATTATTCCCGATTCCGTTTAGTTTTTAAAACACAGTATTTTTTCTCTTTAAATTCTTCATAATGAGTCATTGTATACAGTAAAAGCTCCTCATTCGCGTTTTCACTATTCGCGGATTAAATAAATGCGACCCAATTCCTATATTCGCTGCTAAAAATCTCTTTATTCGTGGATCTAATCAGTACATACATCATAATAAAAGGATTCCAATAGGTATCCAACCCAATATCCTTTGTAAATGCCTTCAAATGGACTCATAAAAAAGTAAAATACATCTTATTATAACTTTGCCTAAATGACAAAATTCTTCAAACCATTGAATAAGCCTTAAGATAATTAATCAAAATGTTCAAAAACTTCCATTAAATTGATATTTGTTTTTTTTATTTTTTATTTTGTCCCCTAGGAACGTATCTCCTATAATCCCATATAAATGACCCTTCCGTATTCACGGTTTCTGTATTCGCGGCATATTTATGGAACATACACCCCGCGAATAAAGATCTTTAGCTGTATATATTTTTAATTCCTTGTCGTTTGGTTAAAATTCTTTCATCAAAAGAACTCAACAATAAAATACATAACCCTTTTTAAGTAAATTTTCGCCAAATTTGCAATCTTGCGAGATTAATCCATGTGCCTTAGTGACGGGCCAGTGAGATGACTTACAAAAAGGCATGGACACAGACACATCCGTCCAGAACTCGGCACGAAAGCAAAACTGGGGAAGAGGCCTAAAATGAATTTTCCCTTGTCATTTATACCATATTTTGATAAGAAAAACATTCGATTTCATAATACACATTTCAGATTATCATGGGATTCTGCTCTTTTCTTCTCTGTCTAATGCCACTTGGTCGTACCAAGCAAAATGAGAAGTAGCTCTATCAAATGAAAGCAGAAGTGTGCGCCTTTCGTTGTGAACGAGCACCGTTCAGGTGAAAGTAAAACCTTTGCTCCAACACACGCGGCACAACTCTTTGTAGGAGGCCGTCGAACTCATTCATCCATCCGCAAGTCAGGATTGAGATCCAAATCAAAAACCGACTCAGTAGCCCCAGAGGTATTATTTGGGATGGGAGCCAGACAAGGACAGAACCTGCGATCTTTCGGTTACGAGACGAGCGCTCTACCAACCAGGCTACTGCGGCCCCTTGATAGTGGGATTTCTGACTCAAGTCTATCACATAATAAGGGAAAGGCAGAAATCTTCATAAAAAGCATATGTATAGATCAGCATTTTTCATCCTTTCATTCGCAGCCTGGAAGTATCTGACTAAATAATTTTACCAAGCATCTATTGAGTGAATTGGGTAGACAAAGTGGGATCGGATCTGGAAATAAGATAATATTTTTTAGAAAGAAGTTACTATGCTCAAATTAGAAATTAATCTGATTTAAATCAGATGCTCAAATATCATTACATATATCTTTTATGCATAATTTGATACTCATAATTTCCTCTACAAAATGTTTTTAAGGTATCCGACTATGTTAAAAACATTGGTTATCGACCATAAAG
The DNA here is from genome assembly GCA_026543055.1 of Argiope trifasciata. Lineage (NCBI taxonomy): Eukaryota > Metazoa > Arthropoda > Arachnida > Araneae > Araneidae > Argiope > Argiope trifasciata. The sequence goes on along the minus strand of JAPMOQ010037680.1, from coordinate 126,128 downwards.
GCGAATATTTTTTACTATTATTTCGTATAATCAGACTTTCCAAAACAGTTTATACTTTCTAGGAAAAGGAAAGCCTGACCTATCATCCAGGGGAATTTTAAGCAAAGCATATTTTTCAACTAAAACTGTTTTAATTTTCTCAAAACTTTAATTCTGATAAAAATTCTCCATCGTTAACAGGATATCTCAAAAACTAATAGAGGTATTTAAATAAAAATTTCAGAGTGTGTTTTAAATAATATGGGCAATAAAATGGACCAAAAAAAATATTGTTGCTGAAATACCTTTTGATTTGTTGTTGATTTGTTTTTTAGAAAAATTAAATTGGGAATTTATGCGAAAAAAATGCATATGTACGTATATTTTTAGTCATACCTCCTTTGTATCTCAAAATATTAGATTTTGGTTCATTTCATTCATTATTATTCTCCATCACTAGTGTCCAAAAAATAGGGTGGCTGCGTTACCATTTTGTGTTAACCATTTTAATTAAATTTCATTAAAATTTATTAAAAATTTTCCTATTTCTAAAAACATATTATATTTTAAAATAATTTTGTTGTATTCATTGTATTTTGTAGTATAATTGACAAAATATCTAAAAAATATAGTTTTAAACAATTTTTCTTAAATCCAATTTTTTAAAAATTTTCCTTTGAACGCAGGCGGATACCTTACGTATCAAACTGCTTTCAGATATTTTGTAAAAGGAAATAAAGATATTGAAGCCATTTTAGTTTAATACTTTTACCTCTCTTCATAATGTTGAGGAGTCTTCCTAATGGAGTGTAAAATCCATTTTAAAATGCAACTCGTATTTTGCTACTGTGAAATTCCATTTCCTCATTCATCAAGGAAACTGTACAGAATCTACCTTTCTTGAATTTCAGAAATGAAAAAAAAAAAAAAAATCACACGATCTGTTAGTTGATAAAACAATGGATGCATTTTAAACTTGCTTTACCAACAACGGAATTCTTTTTAAAATATAAAAGTATAAAATTTTATATTTTAATCATTACTTCTTGTATTCTGACTTTCCTCTTTCCAAAGCAGTTCAAATACTATTATGTGATTTTAAAAGAAGAACTAAAGCCGCGGATGTAGTTTCCTGATTAGTTTTCACCCTGTCACAATTTAAAAAGAAATACAATATAATCTCACATTTGAAATACTTTGAGTTGATTCTTTCTGATTAGGTGCGTATTTGTGATAATTGATGTCATTCATTTTTAGGCATTTTCCCTCGTCTATTCCTCTGATCTTTTAAAAAAGTAAATATAAACACTGTGTATCTGTTCAAGAATATTTTTGTCTGAAGTCACCGATTTCGAATTTCATAGATCACCGCAAATTCTTGATAGCACCGATCATAATTCTTGATAGCACCGCAGTGCTAGGGCTATCAAGAATTAACTCTGAAAAATCAGTAGTCTTAAGGTGTTCGTACAAACTTGAAACTTCAAAAAACGTTCAAAACATCGAATATTTTTTTTTATTGTTGTCAATATTCAGAATATTTCTCGAGGTAGAAGGATTTTTCTTGAGGTCCTTTCTCTAAAAATTCTAGTTTCAGGTTTTCTAATTCAGGTTCAGATTGAAAAACTGATTTAATGAAGAATATTTTTTTGCTTCATGGCAGCATTTATTGCTTCATTCAAACAATCTCAACAAAAACTTACCTAAATGCAATTATTTATATATCAAAATAATCTATATGAAATAGTAGATGTTTTCTGTCTCTATCAAAGTTATATTCATCAAAATAAGTTTTTAATAGCTATTTAAATGTTAAAATGACAGAAAAAAATCTCGCTTTAAGCATTTATCGTTGATAAAAAAATTGTTAGAAAAAACTATATTTTTATAACTTGATAGAGGCAGATCACAAGAAGACTCCTATGAGGCACCATTTCCAACGGAAATCGTGTGTTTGCATAAATTAGAATTTAAGATATCGCGTTCAAAAAATGCTAATTAGATTATTAAATATTAATTCATTTAAATACGTTTTTTTTTCACTGAAATGAGTTTAAACATATATTAATGACCTACTATGAAAAAATTGGATTTTTTAAAGTTAAAATTTACAAAAAGAATCTTCTATTGTGATTTTCTATTGTGTACGCACTCCTTATATATATATATATATATATATATATGATCAATAAAATAAAATTACAGGTTTTTAAAAATTATTAATAAGCTATTCCACTGTTTCCTTCAAATAATCTATCTGTAAAAACTGATTAATCATTAATAAATTATGAAAATTATTCGGTGGTCAAGTTATATTGTTATTAACTCATATTAATTTATCAATACCATTGGTTGCACTACTTGATTCATCTCGTCAATCCCATATAAAAATGAAAGCTGATCTAGTCAGACCACTCACTAAGAAATAAGTTCGATCGCGAATTTTCTTACCACAAAAGATTCGGAACACGTAGCAGTCATTGCCACAGAAGAAATAATAAATGCGCACTTAAGTGATAAATTGGCATTTCTCTCACGCAGCCGATAATAAATCCGAAGAGCAGGTCTTGATAGATTTTATTTAGGCAGATGAGTCCTCGTGACCTTGAGTCGCGCCGACGAACTCTTATCGTTTGCCCCACCCTACCAGGGACTTCCCACTCGAACATCCTTCAAGGTGCTACTGTACGATTGAGGTCGGCGGGAAAATAACACCTTTTTTTTTTTTAGGGATCAGAAAGCAAAACATTGATACCAAGTCATTTGGTATCATTTGATTTAAAGCCATGGATTGAAACGAAATCATTTGGCGATTTGACACGCCAACTAACTTTGTATCAAATACAAACAATTATTCTTTTTGTGCCAGGTAGAAAAAGTTTAATAAATAAATAAATAAAAATAAATCTGTTATTGCGAATTTCGCGTATCATGGGAAAAAATTATTGACCACCTGAGGCTATATACTAATGCATATGCGTCAACTTAAAAAAAAAAAAAAAAAAAAAAAAAAAAAAAAGATGGGTGTTTTTTTTTTCTTTTTTTCTTTTTTCGAAATTTACGACAGCTCCAAAATTGTTTGCCAGCCAAGAAAAAAAAAATGAAAAAGAAAACTGCTTCCTACACGTTATTCATTGCCTACGCGATTTCGACCCTCAAAAACCCCTCACTAAAACAACATCATTGTCTCACAAAAAGGAATTCCACGTTTGGGAACCGAATAACGAACGTTTCTGTTGCAATGGGATTTTCAAATGATAAATTATTTACTCATAAATTTTTAAGCATATTAATTTGTATAGAATTTTTAAGAAAACAATATTTTTGTAAACACAAACTGCTATTTTCTCATTTCTGAGATCATAAACCAGTTTCATAATGTATTGATCTTGGAACAGGAGTCAAATCCTTCAATGTTTCCAACTTAAGAACGAATGAAGTATTATTTCCCCATTGGGGGAAAAAAGAGTAAATTCTTTGACCAAAACTGCTATTAAATGAGAGCAAAAGTCTTTTTGAACATATTATAAAAATTAAATTATTTAAGTTCCTCCGAAAAAAATTACATTCCATGAAAATAGAAGCTACTATGGCATAGTTCTACATCAACCTTTTAAAAAACTCATCTGCTGTCAAAGAAGCATTCGTAAAAATAAAGCAATACTGGTAAAAGCAAATCAACTCTTTAAAAACTCACCTGCTTTCAAAGAAGCTTACATAATAATAATGATACAATGCTGGTAAAAGTAAGTTTTAAAAAAAATGCGATGAAAAGATGACGATGAATATCACCATTTATGCTTTATACATTGCTTACGAGATTTCGAGTTTCAGTTATTTGTTACCTTCAATTATTCAAAACCTCCTAACGAAAACACGATCATGCTCTCACATGTTAATAAATTTACTCTTCTACAGTTTCTTCTCATTCTACTCAAATAATGACATTTCATTATGAAAACAGTTATTAATTTACGGATTTGTAAGGAAAGGAAAACACGGCAACGATTCGCACAGGAATGTTTCGCCAATTTACACAATAAGAGCAGCAGAAACAATTTGATACAACTGCCATACAATAATTTGAAAAATAAATATTTTTGGAGCAGAGTAAACGTTTTATCTTTATCTCTAATATAATTTTATTTTCAAATAGCAAATAAGTTTTAACATTTTTAAATCTTCTACTTATATAATAAATAGTATTACTTTTTTATATTTTTGTCTTTCCCATTTTCTAACGATTCGTTTATGTGTAGGAGGTTTACTACAGAAAATACACAAACTTACAAATACTTTGCTGGTGACATCTTGAAGTGTTTTAAAAAACTTTGATTCTTAAAAATTAAACTTCTAATAAGTCAAGTTTCTTCGCAATAGCTGCCTCAAATATTGTACAAAAGTAACACTCACGTCATCTTAAAATTTTAAAAATTCCATTTTTAAAACTTTTTATAAACATACTTTCTTGTCTATCTATTCGGTACAAGTTTTTCAATCGCTTTTACTTTAACTTTCCGGTGAATTAGAGACTTGAAACTTTACAAACCTAGTTAAGAATTGAATGGCAACTTATCTGCCCATTCAGATATAGAAGAATACAACTTACCGACTCACAGTGCCACAACAAGTCATCGTCATCTATGCAGTTTTTATTGCGCTATTCCTATTTACTTCTGCTCAGTGCAAATTTCACAATTGATTAAAAACAAATCTAATAATATGCAACACCTGGTAGACTAGATACTTGGAACCTTATGCAATAGCTCAAAACAGGAAGAAAATGCAATATTAATTTCTTGTCTGACTATCACGAGTTATCTCGGGATGGTATATAGTGCAGTTAATTGTTATCTCGGGAAAACTCGGGTGATGCAGAATTTGTCAGTAGTATTTGTTTCATCTCGATTTTAATCGGCCTGGTGGAGTTGAAAGGAAATATTCAGCTCCGAATGGCAGTTTGCCAAGTTTTGTTGATTTCGCCGTTCTTTTGGCGATCTGATCGCGTGTTTTCCCTATTGTGTAGTATACATCTGCTTGTGAATTAGAAATGTATGAAAAAGGTTAATTCCGTTGAAAAAAAGTAAAACAATGGCGATGATGCAAGGTAGAGAAAACGATGATTTCTCAGATATTTATTCTGGAGATAGTGACTTTTGTTAACGAAAAAAAAAAATCAAATCCAACGATACAGTGTACTCTGTACTCCCGTAAAAAAGATAACAGAGGTAAACCAGTTAGAAAAGAGACCAGATACTAGTGTACAGTCTGTCAAGCATCACTTTGTGTTGTCCCTTGTTTCGAAAACTATTATACAAAGACTAATATTTAACCTTGTTTTATTCGCCCGAGATAAGTCGGGATAGTAAACTAATATTAAAGCACTCTGCTTTTACATTTATAAAAAATTAAAAATTAAACTTTTGAAACCTACATATTTTGTTTTGTTTTGTTTCCTTGTGTTTAATAATAAAATAAAAACATATGATGATTTTTTGCAGTATTTTTCAAATAATATATATAATATTTTTTGTTCAGTACAATTTTTATCATCGGTTGTAGCTTAGCTAGGGTGTAGTTGAATTTAAATTTTAGTGAAATTTCTCATAGATAAGACTAAAAAAACTAAAAATACTAATAATAAATTAATATATCACGTTATTAAAACGCTTTAAATATATAAGACCATTTCTCTTAGTTCCTTACAGATTTATACTCAGAATTTTGAAATTTTCATTTATGAATTTTTAAAAGTTGAGAAAATATTTAAGAGTCAAAACGGAAAAAAGAGGGGGATGCAATAGAGAATCGATACATAAATACTGAATCGAATTCATTAGTTTTACTATAGTGCAAAATATACAAATTTTCTCTGTGTTTTTCCTAGTTTAGCTATTCTCTACATCAGTGTTTCTCAACCTTTTAGTATTCACGGCCCAATTTTCAATCACAATTTTCATCGCCCTCCCCACCACATACAATAAAATGTATGCAATACTAATGTATTTTGAGTATTTTGGAGCAAAACCTACACTACAGCCTCGGGCATTCTCAAGGTTTCGCGAGAAGTTTCGATTTGTCTGGAATTTGTTTGGTCAGCTTAAAGTTAAGTTAGGAGCATGCGCAGATGTGAACAAACGTTTTCTCAAAAGGAGAAGGAGAAAGTTCTATGACTCCAATTTTAATTCCAGACAATCTCATTCGAGTCGATCCTTCTATCGCTATTGAATCTATTCTGAAAGAGTATGTTATATATATTTTCGTGTAATTGCAATTCACAGTATTAAATATTCACGGCAGCAAACTTATGCAGAATCATGGATAAATTTTTAAGCTTGCGTAAGCGAGCATTAGACAATAGATAAGCGTCAACAAGTACACAGACGAGCATCGTTTCGAAAATAAAATCAAGAAAATATTCTCAAGAATACTTAAATTTTGGATTCGCTAGTACTGAAGTAAATGAAGACGAAAGGCCCCTGTGTATCGTTTGCTCAAAACTGTTGGCGGCAGACAGCATGAAACCTAATAAACTTAAACGACATTTGGAAACGCTTCATAGTGAGTACATAAACAAACCCAGAGAATTCTTCGAATTAATATTAAAATCATATGAAAAGCAAAAATCATTGTTTAAAAAAATGTTTGTCTGTGAATGAAAAAAGCTTTAATTGCCTCATACAAAGTTTCATATAAAATTGCCAGATGTAAAAAGCCTCACACCATTGGTGAAGAGCTTATTTTGCCAGCCGCAATTGAGATTGTAGAAATTATGTTTAGCATTGCAATTTTGCAAAACAATTGCAGTCTATACCTCTTTCAAATGATACTGTTGCCCGTCGAATTGCTGATGTAGCTAATGATGTAGAATGTCAGCTTTTGTCGAAGTTACGGGACAAATTGTTTTCAATACAACTCGATGAGGCAACAGATAGTAATAAAGATGCTCATTTCATTGCCTATGTTAGATCTTGGGATGATTTGTCAGTAGTAGTAGAATTACTTTTCTGCAAACCAATAGAACTCAAAGCAACAGCACTCGCATTATTTGCTATCTTAAATTATTTTATCAACGAGGCAAACATAAAATGGAAAAACTGAGTCGGAATATGCACCGATGGTGCTCGTTCTATATCCGGAAGATTCCAAAGAATTCAAGCACAATTGAAACAAAAATCGCCACAGTGCGTCTAGACACATTGCATGATCCACAGAGAAGCTTTGGCTTCCAAAGAAATGAGTCCTGGTTTGTGTTAACTACGGTTGTAACGGTAGTAAATTATATAAAAATGAGACCCCTGAAATCGAGAATCTTTTCCGCACTTTGTAAAGATATGGGTGCAGTACATTCGGCGTTACTGTTTTATTGCGAGGCAAGATGGTTATCACAAGGGAAATTTTTGTAACGTGTTTATGAATTAAGAGAAGAAATCGTAGTTTTCCTAGAAGAGGAAAACAGACCGGAAGCTGAGAATTTTTACGATAGTTTATTTGTGATGAAATTGAGCTACATGGTCGACATATTCGAGAAATTAAATAACTTGAATCTTCAGCTGCAAGGAGCAAATACACATATATTGGATACGAGTGATAAAGTTAATGCTTTTTGTAGAAAACTGGAATTGTGGAGCAGAAATTTAAAGCAAGAAAACTTAACAATGTTTGCAAATTTGAATGATTGTATTAAAACTTACAAGGCTGAAGAACAACATGTAAAAGTTGTTTTTGTAACCATTGAAAATCATTCAGCAATGTTAGCAAAGAATTTTAAAAAGTACTTTCTTGCTGACGACAAACTGATATCAAGTTACAAGTGGGTGAGGGATCCATTTCAAAATACTCCCGAAAGACTCTCAATTGAAGAGGAAGAAACCCTCATAGATTTCATGGCAAGCGTCGAAACCAAAAGACAATTTAGTAATAAATCACTCTTTGAATTTTTGGGCAGGAGTGGATGATGAGTTTTCTGCACTAAAAACAAGGGCATTTCGCATTCTACTACCATTTTCAACATCTTACATTTATGAAACAGGATTTTCTGCGGTGGCTTCTTTGAAGACAAAATATGGATCTCAGCTAAATATAGAAAAAGAACTGAGAGTGTCTATTTCTAATATTAAAACCTCCTTCGAAAAACTTTGCTCTGCAAGGCAGGCGCAAGGAAGTCACTAAAAACTATCAAATTTGTTTATAATTTAGTAAGTTGTTTTAATTTAATAAGTTAATTATTAAATATGTCGAAATGTATTTTGTTTTGTATGAGTGTGTATTTCTTTCCAGTCACTTAATCAATTTTTTAAATCACATTTTCTCTTGGATACGCCGCACCCCCTAGGGAGGCGGGACCTACAGGTTGAGAATCTCTGCTCTACATTCTTTATTATTATCTACTCTATGTGCCACACGTTTTTTGCACAAGTATTTTCACAGCTATTAAAAACTCACAACTCTTAATATTAAGAGCAATCTGAGCGGCATTGTAAATCTGTATAAAGTTAGGAAGAATTATGTTATACTTTCTAGTCCATTTTTAAAGCATATTTTAAAAATTATTAAAAAAATTTATTATTTATTTGACTATTATGTTAACTTTTTAATATAATCGGCAAAGTATGCCTTGAAATTTCGAATAGTTTTTTGAACAATAGAATAAAATAGAAGCAAGAGTAAACAATGCTACCAAAAACTTCCGATTCATGATCCTATGAGTTGCGTATATTCTGGAAGAAATACTAGATAGTGTTATTGAAAGTTATTGAGTGAAGAAATAAAACTACAATGGTTTGGCAGATAGTATATGTCCAAAAAAAGAAAGAGTCACTTTCGACTTTATTCCTAATCCGGAAATTAAAATAGGAAGATACCATCCACTGATAATTCAAATGATACCTGGACACGGGAGTTTCCTGCAGATTTCCACGGATTTCGAAGAACGAGGAAAATAAATGCATTTGTGGAGAAATGGGTACGGTTTACCTCTATTTAATGGAATGTACGGAGATCTCAGAGTGAAGGAAAAACCTGAAGATTGTAAATAAGGATTTAAATACAGTACTGATGGTACAAGACCCTGAAGGATAGGATAATAAAGATGGATAGTTTTATACCAACTGTTTGGGAGTGCACAGGTGGGGAGAAAGACGGCTATTGACTACCCGGAAAGGAATGCTAGTTTGACTGATCGGTCCATGTAAGGTTGGACAATACGTATTCAGCAGTCGACCCCAACAAATCCTGTCGATACTGCTACGTTCAGTGGTGGCGGGGTGGTCGGCTGTATACAAGAAGTATCTAAGCTGCACAATTCTAACAAATTGATATCAAGCTGATATGAGTTGTAAAGAAGTTCTTGATAATAATATACGTATATATGCATATTTTTCGCATAAATTCTCAACTTAATTTTTCTCAAAACACCTATAAATGTAGAAAGTATTTCACCCACAATAAAACTTTGGGTTCATTTCATTGGTCATATTATTAAGCAGAAATTATTACGTCAATACCTCTATTAAGTTCTGAGATACCATGTTAACGGTGGAGAACTTTTATGAAAATTAAAGTTTTGAGAGAATGGAAGGGGAAGACAAATGTTAGCTGAAAAATAGGTGACCCTGCATGATAGGTCAGCTCCCCCCCCTTTTTCCCAGAAAAGATAAACTGCTTCGGAAAGAGGAAAGTCTTAATACAAGAAATAATGTTTAAAATATGCTTTATCAACTAACGGATCGGGTGATTTTTTTTTCCTTTTTGAAAGTCAAGAAAAGAAGATTCTGCGCATTTTCCTGGATGAATGAGGAATTTCATAGTCGTAAAAAGTGCTCTTTGAAATGGATTTTGCACTCTGTTTGGATGACTCATGAGCATAATGAAGTGAAGCGATGTAAGAGTCTTAAATCAAAATGGCTTCAATTTACTTTTACAAAATACTTGAAAGCAATTTGATGCTTCAGGTACCCGACTACGTTCGAAGAAAAATTTTTGAAAAATTAAATTTATTAAAAAAAAAACTGTTTAAAATGATGGTTTTTAGATGTTTTGCCGATTATAATACAAAATTCTATAAATACAAAAAGGTTATTTGAAAATATGGAATATTTTGAGAAAAAGGAAAATTTGAAATAAATTTTAATGACACTTAACCAAAACTCTCAACACTTTTTACACAATTGTAAGGCAGCAATCTTAGTTTTCGTTGTGCACAAGTTATGAAATACAATAATGAATGTAATGAACCAACATTTAAGAAACATTTCGAGATGCAAAGAAGTGATGGGTGAAAATAAAAGTATTATTTTTTCATAAATTCACAACATAATTTTTCTGGAAACTCCGATGAATGAAAAAGTATTGCACCCACAATAAAACTTTTGGTTCATTTCATTGCCCATATTACTTAAAACACACACTGAACACCTCTATTAGTTTTTGTGATATCATGTGAACGATTTAGAATTTTTATGAAAATTAGAGTTTTGAGAAAATTAAGGACAATTTGAGCTGAAAAAATATATGACCCTGAATGATAGATCAAGCCTTCCTTTTCTCAGAAGAGATAAACAGTTTTGGAAAGAGGAAAGCCTGAACTACAAGAAATAACACATTTTAAAACATTCTGCAACATGATCCATGTCCTGTGTTTTTAACCTAGTCGGATACCTTAACCGTCATTAATAAACGACATTTCAATAAAGTCCTTCATTTAACGAAATTTGAAACAAATGTTCGCAACAAATTCTTATTGCTTAAACGGATTCCCTTTTCCCAAAGTCGACAAAATCGGAATGCGAGACGCCACACCTGGAACACTTATTTACGACCTGTTAATGACCGTAGGGGGATGCCTTCCGCCACAGAACGGCCTTCAAATAAAACAAAATTAAAAACTGGAGGCTGGAGACAAGACAAACAATGCGTTTTTTTTTCCACGCAGTGCACTTCTCTGGGCGGCCTTGGAGATTCCTCTTAATTGTAACAAATACAGTTATGTGAGCAGTGAAAAAAATAAAGAAGAGAAAACTCGGAAAAGGAATGCATTTTGCTGGTATAAAAGTCGGAGATGTTAAGGGCGAAATCACATCGAAGCTAGACTTCGGTTCTTGATCTTTCTCCAGCATCTGTGCAGATTTCATCATGAAATTCGTAAGTACAGCTTTTGGGCATTTAAAAGTTATCTCAATGTTAATATTTGTTCTATAATGTCATCATCATCAGGCTCCGACTTAGAATAAATCGGGTCCAAATGGGGCCCAGGGCAAAAAAATTCTTTGGGGGATACCCCTCTTTTTCATTACGTCAGTAATGATGAACCGTTCATAGAAGTGCATAGAATTTGTTTATGGTATTTTTGGATTTGGCATACGGGGCAACTGCCCCATATGCCCACGCCTTCGTCAGGCCCTGGGGAAGCACACTGAGAATTGAAAATTAGACAATTTGATGAATTGCATTCCATCTGGAAGGTGAATTCATTGTTGAATAATTATTGTGAAAAAGAAACATTAATTAAAAATCTTGAATGTTTTTTTTAATTAGTTCATCTTGCCCAAGACGTTTTAAGATTTCCGAGTTAAAGAACGCATACCTTTATGTTTGCCAGATCAAATAATTTCTTCCCTTTTTCTTCTTCTTTCTAATTATAATTAGAAATTAAATTATAACTATATTTCATATAATTTTTATAATTTATTATATATTATATCATTTAATATATTTAATAGAATTAATAGATTTAATTACAACAATTCCTTTCTAATAATTTCTTCATAGAGTTTTTAATGGAATGAAAATAATTTGATTTTTAATTGATTCATATATATTTTATTCTATACATCGTCAGAAACAAAAGTGGAAGAAGAAAAACCCTTTTTATATTACATGAGCTCCTTCTTGCAAATATTTGCTAATTTTGAAAAAAAGACAAAAAAAATATCAGTGACTATAAATCAGAATTATTTTATTTTTCATAAAAGTTACATAAATTAAAAAACTTTCCTTAAAAATAAATCCTACATAATTGCAAGTTAATTTGATCAAACGCTCACTCCGATTCCGATCCCTTACCTTCCACTCTATACAGTTGTATACTTCTGTTACATCTGAATTACATTTTTAGAACTAATGAGGGACGCAGTCTTGTTTATATCTCATTAATTAACCCACCATTTACTTCTGAATTTCGAAATATTGTTAGGAGGATGTTAGATGCAAGCAACAGAGAGCAGTGCTAGAAACTAATGTTGCTGAAATTTTTTTTTAAAACCTTTCATTCAACAATTATAATCATTTCATAAACATTCATTTGAATCATTTATTTAACAATTGCATTTGTACTTTTAATATATTTCAGCATTAAATTTTATGTTTAAGGTATACGTACATCCTTCAAAACATTCAAAAATGAAATATTTTTTATTATATCAAATATTTTTATTGGCAATATTTTTATCCAAAATTTTAATTGTTATTTATATTAAAGTTCTCCGATTCTTTGGCTTCAAAAGGATACCAAGATGTTCTCTATATTCGGAATATTTATCGAGTGATAAGGATTTTTCTTGAAACTCGTTTTACTAAAAACTTTAGTTTTTTTTTAATACTCATTTTATGAAGAATTTTTTAAATACTCATTTTAGGAAGAATGATATTGTTCCGCAATGTTGCTTCATTCAAACAATCATAACTCAACAAGAAATGAACCAAATACAATTATTTATACATATAAATAATAATATGTATGAGACAGTGGATGTTTTGTGCCTCCCTCAAAGCTATATTTATGGAAATAAATATTTAAAAATTAAAATGACCGAAAAAATCTCGCTTTTTCTATTCATTTTTGATGAAAAAATTGTTATTAAAAATTATATATTTTATAACTTGATTAAGGCAGACAACATGAAGACTCATATCAGGCATCATTTCCAACTAGAATGCTGTGTTTCTACATATTAGAATTTCAGATATTGTGTCCCAAAAATATGCTTATTAGCTTATTAAATATTAATAAATTAATTAATAATTACTGCAATATGGCTTTTTTTCACTGAAATGAATTTAGGAGCATATTAATGACCTACTGTGAAAAGTTGGATTTTTGAAGTTAATTTTTAAAAATATATGTATATTCTAGTGTGTATATACACCTTAAAGAAAAATTGTCTTATTGAGTATATAAGATGACGAATTGTCTAATTAAGCAGTTTTAATAAAGTAATATAAAAATTTTACCAACAGAAACCTTCTGGAATTGTTAACATCAGCAATTAGAACAGTCAGTTACTAACATCAAAACAGGAGTGGGAATTCTAAAGCAAGCGGATGAAAATTAGTGTTTATTTGTTTGAGAAGTATAGAGAAAATGATGTAATCCTCACAAAATTCAAAGTCAAGATTTTGACGAATCTACTGATTTTACTAAAACTTCCCAGATTCGGTGTACGTAATTTTGGTATTGTGTTCGTCTGTACAAAAATAACTCCAAAAATGCATTGTGCTGGACGAATAAAATTTGGTATAAAATCTTTAAACTTAATGTTTAAATTTCTAGCAACATCTGTTATGAGGAAGTTTATATATCTGACAGCTCAAATATAAATTAACGACAAAAAGAAGAGATCTAGAAGATTAAATTTTGGTTCACATATTTAGCATGTATAGCATTGACGCCTATCAATTAGTGAACAAATCCAACAGAAGGGTGATTGTCTGTCGGTCTGTAATTTCAGAAACATATAAACGAGTTAACTTAAAAATGCATTGATTTAATTGAAAATGATTTAATTGAAAATGATTATTAATTGAAAATGATTATTAATTGAAAATGATTATTAATTGAAAATGATTTAATGCCTCAAATTTTGTAAGTGATTTCGTGACTACAATTGTTATTCTGTTTCAAGTTCAAGCTTTTGTTGTAACATATGGCACTTTACAAACCCACCGACAGTTATCGGTCAGCAATTTAAGCAGATTGAGTGTCTCTTGTTTTTTTCAGTAGCGTCAACTAGGGTCAGGAGTACGACTGAGCTACTTCATGCTTCACATTCGCTCGCACAATCCCTTTTTAAAGGGGGCACATTCACACACCTCACAGATAGAACACATCAGAAGAACAACCATGCCTGAACCGAAACTCCCAGATCACGGGGAGTTTCCCTCTACCCCTATGCCAGAACATCTGTTCAAGTTCTAATTTCAATTGGTTGTGTGTGGGGAGTATGCTAGAAATTTTTCGGGAGACCAAGCCCCTATTTATGTAAGTAAGCGGAAGAAAAAAAAATTTACATGCAGTATCGTCTTTTTCCAAGAAGGATCAAGTTTATTTACGATAGTCTTTTCGAAAACGAATACGCTGAAATGTGGATAAAGTGGGTCGGGAGAATGTGAACATAACGCATTTAGAATTCTGCTGCTGGATGCTGTTATTATTGCATACACCCCCTGTGTTGATACATTCCACATCATCTCACAAAGAAAGACTGCTCTTTTCATTTTATTGTGTCTATTATTTGTTGAAAGTAACAGGAATTCTGTGAATATCGCCACGCATATCTTATGTCTGAAACATTTCTTATAGGTCCTTCTGGTTGCCGCCTGCCTTATCGCCTCCGTCTACGGAGAGGCCGAGTTGAACATCGAGGACAGCGGCAAGTACAACTTCCTGTACAGCGTAGAGGACGCCGGGGCACACAAGAGGCAGGAGTCCTCTAACGGGGACGGGACTGTCTCTGGCAGCTACAGCTACGTCGACCCCAACGGAGACCTGAGGAAAGTCGAATACAAGGCAGGTGGCAGCATCGGATTCCAGGCCAGTGGTGACATCAGCGTTGACAAGAAGACAGCCGAAAAGGCTGAAGAGATCGCCGCCCTTGCACCCAAGGCACCCGTGGTCGAAACTGCGGAAGTAAAGATCCCCGCATCTCCCTTCACCTTGCCCCTGTACGCCCTGCCGGGAATTCACGCCCCGGCCCATGTTTTAGCTCATCCCTTGGCTCTTCCCTATGCCTACTTTCATCATCGACCTCTATTCGTCCTCTAAGAGAGGATTTCTGGTGAGATGAACAGTTCGTATAGATTGCTGGTATTTGTTAAAATCTGGGGAGATGAACTGTTCTTATAGATTGCTAATATTTGTTAAAATTTGTTGTAATTTTTAAATAAATTTTTAAAGATTGTGTGTCAGTTATTGGGGTCCTTATTCATAAATTAAAGTTCAAATACGAAGAAAGTTAGTTTTATAGAAAAGTTCTTGAAATCTAGTCATTGGAAGAGATAAACAACTTCTTTCATTAATTGATCTATAACTTTTTCTTAAAATCCTTCTCACAATACCATACTGAATCAGTGGCGAGTTTTTGAGCGTAAGGAATTTCTATATGCTTCATTATAAAACATTTCGCACGCTTACCATTTGTGTTTGTAAAATATATCTGAAATTTCACCCGCCTTTAAAAAAAGTATGTTCAGTTTTTCGTTTTCGATTCTAATAAAAATTTCAACTCTTTTTAGTTATTTTTAAAAATTTATATCTAAACAAACCTTCAAATATGTCGCATTAGAAAGATCATGTAAAAGAAAACGATATACATTTTATAATGTTTTGAAAATAAAAGTTCTATTTAGAAGAAATAAAAATAAAATGTGAAGATATTTCAACTGACAATTTTCCTTCTACAAGATATTATATTGTATATAATTATCATAAATATTTTGATACACATATAACAAATTCGATTCAATGCTAAGGATAATTTTATGTTTCTCTAGATAAAATTTCGGTATACACTAAAAAAACGAAAAATAGACTTTTTTTTATTAAATTATTGTTTT
This sequence comes from Argiope trifasciata, assembly GCA_026543055.1. Lineage (NCBI taxonomy): Eukaryota > Metazoa > Arthropoda > Arachnida > Araneae > Araneidae > Argiope > Argiope trifasciata. The sequence goes on along the minus strand of JAPMOQ010037680.1, from coordinate 110,318 downwards.
CAATATTATGTGGTAATATATTTTTTAAAAAATTAAAAAGTTTACGTTATTATTTATTTTGGAAACGAAACTAAATTATAACGGAATCAAAACTAAATTTATTTCGAAATCAAACTAAAAAAAAGTAATCAAAAATATCAACATCAATTTTTGAAACAATCCGAAATAAATTATTTTGGAAACGAAACTAAATTATATCAGAATTGAAACAAGAATTTATTTTGGAATTAAACTAAAAAGTAAAAAGTATCGTTGTATTTAGTGAGCACAAATGCAGCTATTACTAAAACACAGAAGAATATAGACGAATTAGTAAAAAATGCCAACTTAAAAGGAAAACAATTGAATCAAAATAAAACAAAATAAAAACCCGGCTTTAAGGGTCACCTAGGGCAAGGATTCAAAGTAAGGAATTGGAGGGGGGCGGGGAATCCGACTTTTAGTCCAACAGTATTAACATATCGGGGTCGGAAAATCCCCTGAAATTAAGGCTTAAGAGATATACCTTTTTTCACAGAAATGAAACAAAAGAAATTAACAAAGAATAGCACCATCAATTTAAGAAAAAATATACAAAATTATAAAATAAATTATAAAAGAGCAATCTTAACCAATAATTAAAAAAATAAGTAAATAAGTAAAGTAAAATGTAACAATAACAGGCAAAGAATGTGTGTGTGTGTGTGTGTGTGTGTGTGTGTGTGTGTGTGTGTGTGT
>JAPMOQ010037680.1:84347-109591 GCA_026543055.1 Argiope trifasciata | reverse complement strand
GTGTGTGTGTGTGTGTCACAACAGAGTATTAAAATAGCGGAATCACAAAACAATGAATTAAATAACTTATGTTTCTTTGCCCTAGTTGGCGCTACTAAAACTAGAGACGATCTCTTTCTGCTTAAATCGCTGTCTTCGTAACAACGGGTTTGTCCAATGGCAAGTGTCATAAGAAACAACATCACAACTTCGATTACATTTTTTTAATTGACAAATAATACTCTAAGTGGTATTTTTCCAAAACTTATTCGCCATGACTATCTTCGATACCTATTCGAATTTTCATTCTTTTAATAATATTTAAATGAACGTATGAACAAACTACTGCGGCCTCTACAAAAAAATAAGAAAAAATAAAAGAAGTTTTTTTTTTCTAACTAAAGTTAATGGGATTGTCTATTTGTATACTAGTTTGTCTAATTGAATCTAGCTGAAATAGCTGTCTAATTTACTTTCTGTCTGAAAAAGGGTAAACATAATACAGCATTATGGCAGACAAACTTTTAAATATCAGAAATTCTAGAATCCCTCGTTCGAAACTTTCTGCCTCGGTTGGATGAGCCGTTGTTTTTAAGTGGCGATTTTTACATCCCGCAATCTACCATAAATACGTCAGCCCTCGATAATTTTGTTAAAACACATCTTTATCTAGTACAAATTTCCATATCAAACATTTCTTTATCCAACATCAGAAGATGGCTAATTGACATCTTGCTATCCCGAATAAGAGGATGACAGATGTCAGAGCAATATTTTACCGACAGATGTCAGTGCAATATTCTACAGACAGACTTCAGTGCAATATTTTACCGACAGACGTCAGTGCAATATCAACAGATATAACTGCAATATTCTACCGACAGATGTCAATGCAATATCAACAGATATAACTGGAATATTCTACCGACAGATGTCAGTGCAATATTCTACAGACAAATGTCAGTGCAATATTCTACCGACAGACGTCAGCGCAATACCAACAGATATCACTGCAATATTCTACCTACAGACATCATTGCAATATTCTACCTACATACGTCAGTGCAATATTCTACCGACAAATGTCAGAGCAATATTCTATCGACAGATGTCAGAGCAATATTCTTCGGATAGATGCCAGTGCAATATTCTACCGACAGATATCAGAGCAATATTCTACTGACAGATGTCGGTGCAATATTCTACCAACAGATGTCAGTGCAAATTCTACCGACAGACGTCAGTGCAATACCAACAAATATCACTGCAATATTCTACCGACAAAACTCAGTACAATATTTAGTGCAGGGATGGCAAACCAATGGCACGCAACACAACATTTTGGGCATGACACCAACCAAAGATTTGTGTGTGACTTTATTTGATAAACTGGACTTTTCCCAATTCGAATGGTTGGAAATTGAAGAATGTCAAAAGTAACTGACTGAATTCCAGTCTAGTTCAGCAGAGATTCAAAAATGTATTGAAACAACGAAAAGTTGGAAGGGATGGTTAATTACAAGCTTAAGAACAAATTTAAGCTTGTGTTTTTAATAATTTGGTCAATGAAAAGGAACCAAAAGTTTTATTGTTGGTGCAATACTTTTACTTTTATAGGTGTTTTTAGAAACATTAAGTCGTGATTTTGTAGAAAAAATGCATATATGCGTCTATTTTTACCCATCACTTCTTTGCATCTCAAGATGTTTCTTAGATGTTGGTTCATTTCCTTCATCATTATATTCTATAACTTGTGTACAGAGATAAATGGGATTGCTGCATTACCATTGTGTGTAGAATGTTAACCATTTGGTTTAATTTCACTTAAAATTTACAACACATTTTCTTATTTCTCCCCCAAAATTTATAATTGAAGTACAACTAAAAATCCTAAGTATGTTTTAGAAGATCTAATTTTTCAAAAACAATCGAACGTAGTCAGATACCTTAACAGCAAATATTATGCGCATATTTTCGCATTTGAATGCAACTTTTAGGCTTAATTATTTTTATTTATTTAATAACACTCAAGCTTTTTTCCACTATGTGCTATTTTTTACAATATTTAAAAAATTTGACTTCTTTTCAAACCATTAACATTCACTTATTTCAAGATTTACCATTTCGATATATACTAATTTTTTTCAGTAAAAAAAATTGAAATGAATAATAGTTAGAGAAATTTGAACGATTTTATGAATCTCGCTTCTTAAAAAATGCATATTTAACGCCAAAAGGGATTTCAGTGTGTATTTGATTACGCATAGTTAGAGGAGAGAATTCAGAAAGATGTCTCCCCAAGACTTTTTTGTATTATTTGGCTCTTATTTTGAAGGGTTTTGTGTGAAGGTATACTACAGTACTAGAATGAAAATAACAGTGACAATGGCGATTTAATATTTTCAGAAATGAATGCTGTAAGTAAAATATTACATAGCTCTGCAACATTTCTAACAAAAGTAATTGATGTGAATTTATTAAATACCCAAACATTTAATTATGAAAACTTATTCGTTAAAAATTGATAATAATATAAAAATCCAGAGTAGGTCCAATTGTGTATTATAGTAATGATATATTTGAGATGAGTTTAAGATGAATTTTCTTAAAATTTTAATTGATAAAATTTGTCCCGGATTTTTAAATCTTTCGGCTAATTCTACAGAGCATTCTATGGAATTAAAAAGTTTTCACATCATCTTAAAATGAAAATAATTTGCTTTCTAATGACACCCGTTCTATTTTAATTCTATAGTTTATTTAATATTAACTAATTTTCGAAAAATTTCCAAACAATTATTAGTTTTTAGTTTAAAATTTAAGAGAATTTATGGTTTTGGAAGCACCAGCCATAAAGATTTAACTTTATAAATGTGATGCACTATTAAGTAGTAAGCATTTTTCATTATTTAGCGATATAGCGTTTATTTTTTCTTTGATAAAAACAAGGAACTTAATTGTAGTCTATAAATATATAAAAAAAAAATGCCTGCTTGTCTGTGTCTCTTATGCGCTGCCGTGCCGCTCATCCGATTGCGATAAATTTCGACTACTTATTACTTGCACTTACGTGAAGATTATAGGCATAATACAATCATCTAATATATAAAAAATATTTTTGGACCTATTTACCGCATTTATTGACCATAGATTAACCAACAAATACCTCGCCAAGGTGACAACAAATTCAGTAAAGAGGCTCCATTCAAGATAGACGTTCATGCTTCGTAGTTATCGTACGTAAATGCAATGTAAGTCTTTCTTTGAAGTAATAATAGTTTTATTAGAGAGTGAGCGAAAAATTTTTGGGGAATCAATCCTATGGGTTTGAACTTTTAACAAAACATTTAATAAAATTTTAGTGTCTTACGCAGCCACTTCCGAAAATATTTTGGTACAAATAATTTTGTTACATGTTAATTTTCAAAAAAATTATGTTTTTAACTTTATTAAAGATTTAGGGTATAAATATTTTTTTCTATGTTTAACCAATTTTAAAGGAAAATATTTTAATTGCATTTTTTAACATTAAATTTGAGCATTCTGAACGAATATGAAACGAATCACAAGAGACAATAAATAAATTCTTTCATGACCCTTCTGAAAGAACACCGATCTATACAATCCTAAAAGGGTACACAAATAGGATACATAAAAAATTATATTTATTTGTAGAATAGAATAATAAAAATAGAATAAATACTATTTATGCTTTATATATCCTTTCATTTCAATGAATTGGCGACAAGAAAATAAATATTCTTCTTCCTATCATTCTCAGCTAAACAAGAGAACTCTTTCAAATTCCAAACGATATTTCCAAGATTATTTCTTCTGCGGCAGCAACGGGTACCATCTAGTACTAACTCAATTTCCATAACAGTGGCCAAAATTCAAATGTTTTATATCCATTTCATGCTTCATTTTTGTGTGTGTGTGAAACAGCAGATACAATAAGAATTACGCTTCGTGAATTCATTCGGAATTCCGTGACATGTTCCACAAAGAATGAAACCAATTATGAGTCTCGTCGAATCGACTGATTGCCATCATTCCGGGGAAGAATTGCGTTCGACTGATGGCCCACCCACCCTGACTAAAGAGAGTATGAAGAGAAATGCCTTTTCGCCGGACAGGGACAAACCATTTGTCTGTCCGGCATTGCTTTCGCTGACTGCTGCCACGATGACGGATGCGCTAAATAAGATTAGCCCTCTATTTCGGGACGAGCTGTTTGTCTTTGCGCCTACAAAGAAAGGCTGATTTCCTTTAGTGGATTACTGACTGTGACGTATCCAAATCAAGAGAGAGAAACCAGTTGATTCCCAATTAAAAGTAATTTTATTTTTTTGTGTGCTATTGAAATAACTCAGTTATGAATATTTATGGACATATTTTTTTTTTTCCAATTGAAAGATCATTTGCTAGTCGATATTTCTGGTACATTCTGCTTATCTCGGACATACTATATTGCTATTGAAGAGCGTTTTTTTAAAAGTTTAGTTTAGTTATATTTACGTCCTGTTATGAAGCAACACGAGGGCAATTTTGGGACGGACCTCGACATTTTGAACTACGGTGAGATGACGAGGACGACACCTGAGCTAGCATACACCCCTCTCCAAACTTCCGCATCACACCAGAAGGAGGACAATTAGCCCCGACGGATTGAACGTGTACGAGACCCGCTTACACGGCGGTTCTTCGGTGGAATTTCGCCTCGAACCTGCAAATTTTCAACAATATATTTTAATCGGAGAACTATACATTTCTATGATTGACTGGAGTTAGTCTGCCGGAATGTTAAGAATAGGGCGTCGAATATTGTCCTTCAAAAATGATGGCATTTGACCGTAGATATTGTCCTTCAAGTAACCCCACAATCAAAAGTCACAAGGAAGGATTTTTGGCGACCATGCTGTTGAGAAATGACGTCTGATAACTCGTGCTTCCGTGAAATGCTGTATTAAATATCACCTTAATGGAAATTCAATATGATGTGGTGCGCTGTCCCGCATGAAAATGATGTCCTGGAGGCATAAAGCTGTAGAAGAGTTGAGGTTACAAAATTACTCAGCATGGTACCATTCTCCTGTGACGGTACCGGTTTAGATTCCATTTGAAGCTATATCTTCAAAGAAATACAATCCAATGATAAATATGGCTATAAAACCCCGCCATACCGTTACCTTTTCAGGGTGCAAGGGTTGTACGGTCACTTTTGGTGGTATTGTAGTTCACTTTGGTTGTACTGTCAGATTCAGGTTGTACTGTCACTTTTTCATAATACAATGATTGTACTGTCATTTTTTCAGGATGCAAGAATTGTTCCTGAATAACTTGAAACTTTCCTCTGTTCAAATTTGTGGGTGTTAACTTATCCATTGAAGCAAAAGTGGGCCTCATCACGCCACAGAAAGTTCCATGATCAGGTCGTGTCAATCAGCATTCGAGCAGGGAACTGAAGTGAAAAATTTTTTTTGACCTCTATGACCTCATCCTGCAACAGGAGCACAGACTTGATTTTGTATGGATTAAAATGCAAAATCTATCGTACAAGTTTTTGTACATTTGATTGCAGCATATCCAGAGCACGGGAAACTATTGGCAAACTCACACTATTATGCGGCTACTGATTGCTGGTTGCAAACAGCTCAGGCGCTATATTTTCAAATTGGAAGACGAAATTATTTTTGCCCTCCACTTGGTTTTAGTTTAGTTTAGGTACATTAACGTCCCATTGTGTAGCAACACTGGGGCTATTTGGGCTTTTGACCAGGGGTCAGATGACGAGGACAACGCCTGACCTGGCACCACCCCTTTCGTCACCAGCGGGAGGACGTTTCGCCTGACAGATTTAACGTATAAGAGACCCCCTCACACGACGATTCTTTGGTGGAATCGAGTCTTGAATCTGCAAATCCTCCGGTTCCGAAGCCGAGACCTGTCCACCAGGCCACCGTGGCCCTCCTCTACTTGTAAGAATTCCAAGCTGCCCAGTTTTTTTAAATTTTTGCATCATCTTGCGTATGGTGTCTGGAGACAATGGGCCTCTTCGTATCTGTTTCGTACGACGAAACTCCTTTAGAGCGGCGACGGAGTTTTGTTGGTTCTGGCAGAACAATTTCAACAGTATCGCTTTTTCTTTCAACGTAGGCGTAACGAACAGAGAAGAAACTAATGTTCGTACAGAATATCTTTTCTTTTTTTATCCAAAGAAAAGTGGTAATAAACATGCGCTGTAAAGCAAATTATGTTTCAAAATTTCTATATATGCAGATAAATGGTATTACAGCTCCATCTATTGGTGGATTTTTATACTGATTTTTTTTAAAAATTAATAAATGTAAAGCACATTATCTGAATAATCTGTCTTTCAAATTTTACCTCATTTGAATCAATGTAACGCATTGATCATGTATCTAAAACCAATGCATTTTAGAGGAACCGCTTAACTTATATCTTGCTTGTATAATAAGAACGATGTAAGAATATCTTGTATGATAAGACAATTTGAATCTAAAGTTAACCCAAAATCACAGAGCTAGTATGAAAGGCCTTTGAGCCGAGGGATGTTTGAAGAAAGGAGAGAGAGAGGAGCATTCAAAATTCGAGACGTGAACGAGAGAAGCAAAGATTGGAACAGATATTAAATTGCTCAAGACTTCTTTTTCATCGGACAGTGTTAAAACTCAGTATTTTCTTCTTTACACCACACAGAAAGATTTGAAAACCAGTCGAAATATTTCTCCTTTATTTTCAAAAACTGAAAATACTTTTCTTTGGATATATTGTGATTATTAGCACCCTCATCATCGATCAAAGAATTTAAAATAAAAAGTATAAAGTATAAATTTTTGGATAAAATAACATAAATTTATACACTGAAGTGACAAAAGTCATGGGATGACTGTTAATATCGTGTCGGTCCTCCTTTTGCCCGGCGAAGTGCAACAACTCGACGTGTCATGGAGTCCACAAGTCGTTGGAAGTCCTCTGAAGGATTATTGAGCCATGCTGTCTGTTTAGACGTCCATAATTGTGAAAGTGTGGATGGTGCAGGAGTTTGGACACGAATGGACCTTTCGATGATGTCCCATAAATGCTCGATGGGATTCATATCGGGCGATCTAGGTGACCAGATCATGCGCTGGAATTGTCCGGAATGTTCTTCAAACCAATCGCGAACAGTTCTGGCCCGGTGACATGGAGCATTGTCATCCATAAAAATCCCATCGTTGTATGGGTACGTGAAGTCCATGAATGGCTGCAAGTGATCTGCAAGCAGCTGAACATAACCATTTCCAGTCAATGATCGGTTCAGTTGCACCAGAGGACCGAGTCCATGCAATGTAAAAACAGCCCACACCATTATGCAGCCACCAGCAGCTTGAACAGTGCCTTGCTGACAGTTTGGGTCCATGGCTTCGTGGGATCTGCGCCACACTCGAACTCTACCATCCGCTCTTAGCAACTGAAATCGTGACTCATCTGACTACGCCACGCTTTTCCACTGGTCTAGGGACCAGTCGATATGTTCACGAGCCCAGAAGAGTCGCTGCAGGCGATGTCGTGTTGTCAATAAAGGCACTCGAGTCGGTCTTCTGCTGTCATAACCCAAGGAAGACAAATTTCGTCGCACAGTCCTATCGGACACGTCCCTCGTACGTCCCACATTGATTCTTGCAGTTATTTGACGAAGTGTTGCGTGTCTATTAACACTGACCATTCTACACAGACGTTGGTGGTCTCGGTCGTTAAGTGCAGGTGGTCGCCCACTGCGCTGTCCATGATGGGATGGGATGCCTGAAATTTCATACTCTCGGCACACTCTTGATACTGTGGATCTCGGAATGTTGAATTCACTAACGATATCCGCAATGGAATGACCCATGTCTAGCTCCAACTAACATTCCACGTTCAAAGTCTGTTAATTCTCGTCGTGCCGCCATAAATCACGAAAAACCTGTTCACATGAATAACTTGAACACAAATAAAAGCTCTGGAAAACGAACTGCGCATTTATACTTTTTCGCTGCGATACTACTGCCATCTATATATTTGCATATTGCTATCCCATGACTTTTGTCACTTCAGTATATATATATATATATATCTTAATAATTCTTTTGTTATTAGTTTAAATTAGCTTCAAAAAATCGTGACCGATGCTGTATCTAATGTGTTGAATCCAATACTCAGTTAAATATGGCCTAAAACAAGTTAAGAAAATGTTATGTTTTGGTGTAATGATATTCTGTTTACAAAAAAAAGTAAAATAATTCCAGAAATTATAATTTGAATTTGTAATAAATAATTCATGGAAGAAATCATTTGCATTTTTAATTGATTTCTTAAAAATAAGGTTCGGGGCGAGAATAAGTGATTTTTTCAATTCCTATTATTGGTTCACGCTTTTCCTATATATATATATATATATTTATATATTTTGTTCAAATTTTCAGTCGCGAATATAATACTTTTTATTCACCCACTCCAGTTCAAGTAAATCTTTTTAAACTTGTAGTGGATGACACTTGATGTTAATACAGTTTTTACAATGCAACATACAAATGCAACAAAAATAATTATTTTTGTTTCTGGAGAAAATGTCATGTTGCTTTATTTAATCGTCAAAAATATATTTTATTACCATTTACTCATCGCGTTCTTACAAAAATGCTTTCATCAATTCAAAAAAGAGAGGCTTTTGAGTGTAAAACAGAATGAAGAAAACAACGGAACTTCACACAAAAAGAATGCCATTTTATTCTAGAATTCGAATATTTTAGAAAAGAATCTTTTCAAGAATTCTTCAATTAACAAAACATTGAACAAAATACTTTTTTTTTAAATTTCGGATTTCATTAACAGATGAAAAAGAAACCTTTGCCAAGAAAGTTCATTCTAGAGTGTTCATTATTACAAAATATTTTCCAGATGAAAGCATACTTACACAAAGCACCATTCATTCAAAAGTGTGGAAATCTGAAAGCGTTAAAAAGCAGTTTGTTTATTGTTTTTGCTCATCGAAATGAAGGGATGCGACGGGAAAGAGTAATTGCTACTTCTTCAACGCATTCTCTTCTTTTCAAGTATTTGTTGAGTCAGTGTTTGCACAATGGCTTTGTTCCCACTGGAGGCTCAAAGTAAATACAGATGAAATGTTTGAAAAATCCTGGCGAGATGGAATTTTTTTTCTGCTACTTATTTGCTCCCTATTTTCCAGTCTGTCACAGTAAGAAGTTATCAATAGTAGTGTTTTTAAGATTTCTAAATTTTATCTTGAATTTTTTTAAAATGAATATTTGATCGAAACAAGGCATTTCTTGTGAAATTATTTTGTTATGTTTACTTTCTTTTGATTGCTCTAGAATTATTTATTTATAGAGTTTTTTATTTTTTACTCTAGAGTTATTTATTTATAAAATTGCACAACTTATTGTAAGAATAATTTTTCATTCGATGTCCGGCGGGAGGAGAGATAGAAGCTCATAATTATAATTACATATTTATAGATATAGCTCATAATTATAACATACATAACTATACATAATTATAGCATATATATATAATTATACATAATTATATATACTATACATACTATGCATAATTATAGCATACATTATTATAGTTTATAATTATAATCTAAAGTTTTGTAGTGGAAGCTTTATAAGTCATATAACATTCTCAACACTGCGTGATCACTTTTTTCTTATGGTCATGCTATCTGGCTACGAAGCCTAACGTTGCGGGTTCGATCCTCGGTATCGCCAATCTGATTGGGACATAGGACAATAACAAATAAATAAAAAAAAGCAATCTTCGTGAAACTATTGTGGCGCCCTCTACCTAATAAAAAGGGCAATAAATAATCAGTCAATAAATTAAAAAATTTCGATAAGTATTCAGCCAATAAATTTTTAAAAGGACATAACTACCCAGTCAACAAATAAATAAAGCTGATAAATAATCAGCCAATAAAAAACTGCAGCTGATAAAAAATTAGCCAAAAATGGGTAAGGCGCATTAGATTCAACAGCCACTATATCACCACTAAAACAGCAACAAACATCGTTCGTCTCACATACTACTCACTAAAGGGGGAGTATTGTAGTGGGTGTTTTATAAGCCAGATAACATCCTCAAGACTGAGTGATCACTTAGTCCCGAGGATGTTATCTGGCTTATAATGCTGGCCATAATCTGGCCATAGCAATAGTTTCAAAAGCATGCTCATATTAGTAAATATTTAATTCTAAAATAGATTTTAACATTTCACATCACACCTCCATTTCTAGAGCTCCTGTGGCCCCTTTCCAGTTTGGTATAGATGTATGTGGACTTTATTAAACAACAATGAATGGGAAAGATGCAGACAAATGACAAACACATATAAATATAACATAAGAAATGATAAATGCTAGAATGAAAAACATCTCGAGTTGTGAGAGAAAGGCTCAAAAATTTTAATTATGTCAGGATAGACAATTAAAATTAATAAATCATGCCTATTTAGTTAAAAATACATTGAATGACATTAAAGGACAAACCTATTTAGGACAATGACATTTAACATACATGCATTAAAATAATACTCGGGGACTACATCATGCTTTACGCTCGCTTCCAAGACAAGGGCGGATTGTTCATGGCACCGGCCGATAGAGGGCCGAGGAACAGTTACGGTTATAGAGTATAATAAAGCTGGATGAATGACATTGTAATGTACACTATGAGTGCAAAAATAAAGGCTTATAAATACTAGTTACTTGCGTGTGGGTGATGAAAAACAAATTATGAATAGAGTACAAGTTGTATTGAATGGTGACCTAAGATAATAATAGAGTGAATATAATTGAAGTAGCTCTCCCTGATCAATTAGGAATATAGTCATGTTTATGATTCTACTTTCGAAAGAAGGATTATTAAGGACAATTCTAAAGTAGTAGCTTATTATTATTCATGACGATTTGGTTATTTATATATATTCTTTTTAAATGCGATTTTTTTCGCTTTAATTAGTTTCGTTTTTTCAAATTCAGCTGAGTTCTTTTATTGTTATATTTATTATTTTGACGTAATAGGAATTTGTTGGCACAATCTATTCTAAATATCGTTTTTTCTCAATCAGGGCCAACCATGTGGGTGGTGAGACAGCCCCACGAATAAGGGGAAGGGCACAATGATTAAGAATTAAAATAGTGTTCTGAAAAATAACAGCTTTCACAGACACTGAAAATATACAAATTTGATTCCACTTGGCTGGTTGAGAGTCGATGCCTTAATTAGGCAATGATCGCAGTGATACTTTTAAACGGGAGGGAGGGGAGGGGGGTCTTGATTTATGAATAAAGAAGTCCCCTCCAGACATGTTAAGACAGAAAGGCGCGACTTCTGAGTGCTGAGGCTGGGCTGAAACGGACGTAAATTGTCAGCTATATATTTTTTTCTGCATCTAAGGTGATATTTTTTCTGGACGTGGGAGATTTCCTGCCTATTTCCAAAGATTTGGAAGAACGCGGGAAAAGAAATGCATTTGTGGAGAAATGGGTACGGTTTACCACTATTGAATGGAATGTATGGAGATCTCAGAGTTAAGGGAAAAAACCTGAAGATTGTAAGTAATGATTTAAGTACAGTACCGATGGTACCAGGTCATCTCAAAACCCTGAAGGATATGATGTCGAAGATGGATAGTTTCATTCCAACTGTTTGAGAGTGTGCAGATGGGGAAAAAGACAGTCATTTAGTACCCCGAAAGGAATGTGAGTTTGACTGTTCGGTCAATGTAAGGTTGGACAATACTTATTCAGCAGGCGACCACCCCAAATTCTCTTGATACTGCTACGTTCAGTGGTGGCGGGGTGGTCGGCTATATACAAGAAGAAGAAGGGTAATATTTTTTTATGCGTGCATCTACTTATGTTTGTTTATTCTAAGTTTCTCAAACAAAAAGTAAAATGAAGATAAATTGAACGGTCCATTGCTAGTAACGCATTACTTCATCACCGGCCATGACCGAAAGGAAAAGAACCAAGGAAGAAGTTTAAATTTAGTAGTCGGTGGACTAGACATATAGGAAGTTCATAATATAAATTATAATCTTGTGCAAGTATTAAAAATAAGTAAGAAGATTTACAATCACTTATCTCACCTAATAGCTCATAGTGTAGCATATAATAATTTGTAATAATAATATTCATTCTATAGACTGCTTAATACTGTTGGATATAATCATGTTTACGCCAAGGAAATATACATCTGCGTGTAAAAAAAGCAAATAATAAATCATAATCATAATCATTTCTAAATGTATTTTGTTAAAACTTTTCTTTTTGTTATTACAATAGCAATTACCGAGCATTCTTTCAGCAAATAAAAATTAATTAAGAATTACTTTAGGTCAAGCATGTGTCAAAATGCTTAAATACACTAAGCATGAAAAAAGAAGTTGCAAAACTTGTAGTTTTTTTTTTTTTTTTGGAAGTAATTCATGTATTAGAAATAATGAAAAAATGTATTACACAAACATTCATTTATAATATGTGTTCGTGGGTGTAGTTTTAAAAATTTCTCAAATAATCGGGGCCCAAAAGGGCTTCTTGCACCCGGGCCCCTTCATAGAGAACACCGGCTCTGCCCTCAACAAGAAATAATTGTACGAACAAGAGTGTTTGTGAATGAATTTGCAAATTACATTGATGTTTGGTTTGAATAGAATAGGGCTGACCGATCGATTTAAGTACAAGGAAATATACATCTGCGCCATGTCATCTCAAGATCCTGGAGGGTATGATGTTAAAGATGGATATTTTCGTTCCAACTGTTGGAGAGTGTACAGATGGGGGGAAAGACAGCTATTGACTACCTCGAAGGAATGTTAGCTTGACTGATCGGTCAGTGTAAGGTCGGACATTACTTCTTCAGCAGTCGACCACCACAAATCCTCTTGATACTGCTACGTTCAGTGGCGGCGAGGTGATCGGCTGTATGCAAGAAGATCGATCCTTCCAGTTGAGTGTTGTTAAATTAAAAAAATGTTATCCTGAGCTCTTTCTCTCAAGATCACAGAGATTGAAAAGTAGATCTTCCGCTGTTTCCAAGAAGTTTCGTTTGTCTTCTTCAGAAACCTGTTCCTTTGCTTCCAATATTGCAGACGGAGGCGTTGAAATTAGCTATATTTACATCCTGTTTTGAAAGAGATTCATCGCAATTCAGAAGCTGCATCTGTGACCCAAAGGGGGCTAAATTTTCAATTCTGTCAGGGTGGACAATTAAAATCAATCAATCATGCCAAATAAGTTAAAATAAATTTAAGGTATCCGATTACGTTCGAGGGGAAAAATTTGAAAAATTGGATTTTTTAGAAACTATTTGTGGTTTTTAGATATATTTGTCAATTATAAACACTATGAATGCAAAAAAACATTATTTGAAAATATAATAAATTTTGAAGAAGAGGATAATTTGTTGTAAATTTTAGTGAAATGTAACCAAAACGGTTCACACTCTACACAAAATGGCAATGCAGCAGTCCTATTTTTCTTTGTACATAAGTAATAGAATATAATGATAAAGGAAATGAACCAAAATCTAAGGAAAATCCTGAGATGCAAAGAAGTTGTTAGTAAAAGTATTCGAATTTATGCATTTTTTCCTCAATTCACAACTTAATATTTCTAAAAACACGAGTAAATGAAAAAGTATTTTCGCCTACAATCAAACTTTTGGTTCGTTTCATTGCCCATAGTATTTGATCCACACTTGGGAAATTTTTATGCAAATAACTCTATCAGTTTTTGATATATTATGTGAACAGTGGAGAAATTTTATGAGAATGAAAGTTTTGAGAAAATGGAAGACAAATTTTCGCTGAAATATATATGGCACTGGGTGATGGCCTCTCTTTTCCTAGAAAACACACAATGTTTGTGGAAAAAAGAAAATCTGAACAACAAGATATAACAATAAAAAAATATTCGCGGGCGGTAACCAGTGTTTTTAACGTAGTCGGATACCTTACTGACTTTAAAGGACATGATTTACAAAGGGAAAAAACTATTCAGGACAATAGCATTCAACACACATGAATTAAAATAATACTCGGGGACTGCATCATGCTTTAGGCACGCTTCCAAGACAGGGACTGATTTTTCATGGCAGCGGCCAATAGAGGGCCGAGGAAAACTGTTACGGTTACAGACTCTCACTAGTATCTCACTCTACAGCTTCAGTTGGAGTGAGCTCTAACACAGGTTTGAATAAAGAGGTGGACCCAAGGAACGATATTCTATACTGTTAGTATAGAGCAAATCTTAAGTCATAATGATAGATATTGTAAAGGCCTTATCACACTGCAAAATATCATACGCACTTTCCTTCAGCAACTTTCAGTTTCTACCCTCAAGAACCGGTCAAGGAAGTGTTTCGTCATCGTTCACTTTTTTTTAACCCGCTTGAAAATGACAACGATAGTGACGGAAATATTGTCTGCAAACGGAATTCAACCAATCATGAGAAACTTTGAAGTGTTTTCAAAGTTTTCGTTTTCGTTTGCTGACGAAAAGTGCTGATTATATTTCGCCGTGTGATTAGGCCTTAAGGTTTCCCATTTATAAATCAGTGGATTTCGCATATACTGAAATTCAATTTCCCGTAATGGTGATTTCTCCTGTCACTGAAAATTGTGAAGAACATCAGAAAGAAACGAGCAAAAATGTAAGTGCAGAAGTTTATGAATTAAAGAATTTATAACTTTATTAAAAAAAAGAAGGAAAAGAATTCTTTCAGCTAATAGAATTAATGAAAGAATTCCGAGAATCCGTGATGGAAAAAAAACTTTTTTTCCTGTCAGCGAATAGAAAAGAAAATTGCATTATTTTATGCATAAGAATGATAATTAAAAGTAGAATTTCTGCAGATTGAAATGTTCTTGACGTCAGATTATCTGCAAGGGGAAAACAATTAAATTGATCCCATTTTGCTCATGATCTTCTAAGAAGACTAATTAGTACATTAAGTTGAGATTTTTTTTAAGATACTTATATTTTAAATCAGGGAATCACATTTATGCAAAAACTTTATTTAGAAAGAAAAAAATAAACAGAAGTTATAATCTCTAGATTTTTTTTGTTTTTTGATTCCATACCAAAAACACACACCTTTTTTGGATAATTATAGTTGAAAAAGCCAATGAACTGGTCAAAAAAAAAATCCTAATCCTTTGTTGATTTGTCTCAAAACTTTGTCTCACTTTCTTGATAAGAAGGCTCACATTTAGTAAAATTGAAGATTACTAAACTGCCGAATTCTGACGCGGTCATTGAACTAAATGCATTGAGAAACTAATCTGTGAAATTCTTTAGTGTGAAAAAAAGGCTAATTTAAAAGTTCATTCAACTTCCAATCAAATAAAGTTTTAGTATCAACTTTTTATTTTTGAATTTAATTTATCTGAAGAATCGCAGACTGGAAGAGAAGTATTTCTCGCCAACAAAATCCTTTTATAATGATTCTCAGCAAACAGAAATTCGAATTGAAAAAGTCTGTTCATATTTAAGAATTGAATTAATTTATATAAAAAGATGAAATTAAAGCTAATTTAATGTAATTTTTGTAAATAAAAGTCACCTTGATGTCCAAATTTAATTTCTATAAACATAGTTTTTGAAGTGAGATGTCTAATAAAAAATTATTTAGTTCCATGCCAGTGAGTTATTTAGAAATATTTCTCCTTTAAGGTATCCGAATACGTTAAAAACTCTTGTTCTTGACCACATTAGCGAATTTTTTTATTGTTATTTATTGCAGTTTAAATTTTCCTCTTTCCAAAACAGTTTATCCTTTCTAGGAGAAGTCTAAGATTCTGACCTCTCATCCAGGGTCACAGATTTTTTCAGCTAAAATGTGTCTTTTAACTTCCATCTTCCCCTTTAATTTTCATAAAAACTCTCCGCCGTTAACATAGTATCTCAAAAACTAATAGAGGTAGGTATTTAGGTAAAAATTTCGGCTTGTGTTTAAAATAATATGGGCAATGTAATCAACCAAAAGTTTTTTTTGGGGGGGGAATACTTTATTCATTTATAGGTGTGTTTTGAAAAATTAAATTGTAAATTTATGAAAAAAAAAATTCTTACATACGTATATTTTAACCCCTAATTTTGCATCTCGAAATTTTTCTTAAATTTTGATTCATTTCATCCATTATTGTATTTCATAACTTGTGCACAAAGAAAATTAGGATTGTTACAATCATTCAGTTGTTCAATTTCATTAGAATTTAATACAAATTTCCCTCTTTCTCAAAATATACTATATTTTCAAATAATTTTGTTGCATTTATAGTATTTTGTATTATATTTGACAATACATCTAAAAACCATAGTTTCAAATAGTCTTTAAAAAATACAGTTTTTCAAAATTTTCCTCCGAACGTAGTCGGATACCTTAACACAAAATTTTCTTCCTATAAAGTTTGCAAGAAACGCGTTGCTTCAATTTAAAATGATGTAAAGGTCAGAAGACTAGCATCGTTGCTCATAATATTTACTAAATCAAGGATGGCCAACCTTTATGTATAAACGTGCCGTTTTTTCTAAATCGATGCTTAATGAGGTATAGAAGTGCCGTCAAAAAATATCGACGTGATTATTGAGGAGATAATCAATACTATACGGTTACAATAAATCTTGTAACCGTAACTGTTTTCCTCAGCCCTCTATCGGCCGCTGCCATGAGCAATCATTCCATGTCTTGGAAGCGAGTGTAAAGCATGATGTAGTCCTCGAGTATTATTTTAATGCATGTGTGTTGAATGTTATTGTCTTAACAGTTTTGTCCCCCGTGTAAATCGTGTCCTTTAATGTCATTAAGGTATCCAACTACGTTAAAAACACAACATATTTTAACTGAATTGGCACGATTTATTGATTTTAATAGTCTACCCTGACAGTATCAAAATTTTGGTGACCTTTCAGTCACAATACAATATTTACTATGGAGAAAATACATTTTGCTCAATATATTACTTGAAGTTTTAGTTATATGTATGATTCAAATGAAAGTAGCATTAGTGTTGTTGCAGATTAGACGACAAATAACTTGTATTCGGATTATAGAAACTTGTTTTTATCAGAATGCGTGATGAAGTGGAGTCATCTGCTAAAAGGTTTCTAAGTGAGTTTTAAATGTGATATACACTTGAAAACAACGACTCTCGGGCATTAATAGATAAAAATATGGTAAAAAGAGCAGACGCGTCGTCAATGATTTTGGCCTGTGATTATTGGGAAGATAATAAAATTAAATACCAGCAACTCAAAACTCTTTATTGACTACGAAGAAATGTAATTTACCCTGTAGAGTTATCAATGTTTTAGTTATACGTGCCATTCAAATGAAACCAACATTACTGTAACTTCTGTTGTTGCAGATTAGATATCTTATATTAGGATTGTAAGATCAGAATGCATGGTGAACTGGAGTCATATACTAAACGCAAGCCTTTAATGTTATTACTCACTGAAAATAACGACCCCCAGGCATTAGTAGATGAAAATATGGTTAAAATAGCAAGATCCCAACTTCTGCAGGCAGTTAAATATGTCTGGAATCAAATTCCATGTTTCCAAAATTTCGTTACTGGCGTTTTTACTTATGTTGCTTGTTAACTTTTCCGTTTGAACTAGACTGGAAATCCATCAATTGCATTTCAAATTCTTCAATTTCCACCCAATAGAATTGAGAAAAGTTCAGTTTATCATAAGCAAGTCACAAGCAAACTGTTTTGATCTGCTGCATGCCCCAAATACTGTGACAGTTAAATATGTCTGAATAATAATCGAATTCCATGTTTCCGAAATTTCGTTTTGGCATTTCTACTTGTATTGCTTGTTCATCTTTCTCTTCTTGTAAGCACCTCTATTAGCTTTTGAGTTTCATGTTAACGGTGGAGAAGTTTTGTAAAAATTATTTTGAGAAAATGGAAGACAAATTTTAGCTGAAAAACAGGATTTGTTTAAAATTCCTCTGGACGATAGGTCAGGCCTCCCATTTCCTAGAAAGAATAAACTGTTTAGGACGGAAGAAATTTTGAACTACAAGAAATATCAATAAAAATATGAGCCAATGTTTTTAACGTAGTCTGATACCTTAATGAACTGTTTAGTTGCGGTTCCACATTATTTCCTCATTCTAAATTTTTGCTTTTCTAAAGCTTTTGTCCAATTATTGCATACCCTAAACACTCCTCTCGTCTCGATTTTGGATCCTTTTCACGGGAAAAGAAAATCACTCTGAGATGATACGAAGAAGAGAATTGCTTGCAGAATGAAATGCAGAGCCTTATTCTTCTCAGAAATAAAAGCCGAATTGCAAAAGTAGAGTAAAAAACAATCTCTTATGATGGAGCAGGGACGTTACAGACAGACACATTCCGGATGAAAACTTCCTTTAAGTGTGAAATGATAAACCCTCCGAAATTTCAAATGTCGAGAACCGAAAAGATAAAAAAAGGATTTTTCTCTATTTAACTTTCATCCCTTCTCACCGAGAGAGGGAAGGAGAGGGGACTTTCTCAAATAGTTGCCCCTTGTTTACCTCGAGCCTCGGATAGCAATACGTTAAAAAACCTAGTAAAAGCACTTCCAATCAAAGAATATAATCATGTTTTATGAATGAGTAAAGATAATCTGAGAGCTCAATTATCAGTAACTGCATCGACAGTTTGTATAAAATATGAATAGCTATTCACTGCTATCCTTAAGGTATGTTTAAAACACTGGTTATCGACAACATCGGCGATTTTTATTGTTTCTTTTATTGTTGCTGTTATTTCATTTAGTTCAGACTTTCCTCTTTCCAAAACAGTTCATCTTTTCTATGAAATGGAAGGCATGTCTTATCAACCAGGGAATTTCAAGCTAAAAATATTTCTCATCTAGAATTTGTCGTCAATTATCTCAAAAATTCAATTTCATAAACATTCTCCGCCGTTCACATGATATCGCAAAAACTTATAGAGTAACCCACATAAAAATTTCAGAGTGTGTATTAAATGATGTGGGCAATGAAATGAACCCAAAGTTTTATTGTGGGTGAAATACTTTCTCATTTATAGGTGTTTTGAGAAAAATGAAGTTGCGAATTCATGGAAAAAAAGGCACATGTACGTTTTTGAAAAATTGAATTTTTAAAAACTATTTAAAACTCTGGTTTTTAGATGCGTTATCAATTATAACACAAAATACTATAAATACCCAAAAAATTATTTGAGAATATAATAAATAATAGAAAATAGAGAAATTGAAAAATAGAAAAGTTTGTAATGAAATTTAATTAAAATGATTCCCAATGTAGGCAAAATTGTAATGCAGAAATCCTATTTTTCCTTGCACGCAAA
The DNA here is from genome assembly GCA_026543055.1 of Argiope trifasciata. Classification (NCBI taxonomy): domain Eukaryota; kingdom Metazoa; phylum Arthropoda; class Arachnida; order Araneae; family Araneidae; genus Argiope; species Argiope trifasciata. The sequence goes on along the minus strand of JAPMOQ010037680.1, from coordinate 90,207 downwards.
TTATAGAATAGAATAATGAATGAAAGGAACCAAAATCTAAGAAACATCTTGAGATGCAAAGAAGTGATAAATAAAAATATACGCATATATGCATTTTTTCCGCAAAATCACAACTTAATTGTTCTTAAAACACCGCTAAATGAAAAAGTATTTCACCAACAATAAAACTTTTGGTTCATTTCATTGCCCCTGTTACTTAAAACAAGCGCTGAAATGTTTATGTGAATACCTCTATTAGCTTTTGAGGTATCATGTGAACGGTGGAGAAGTTTTATGAAAGCTAAAGTTTTGAGAAAATGGAAGTGAAAGACACATTTTAGCTGAAAAATAGGATTTGTTTAAAATTCCTCTAAACAACAGATCAAGCCTTCTTTTTCCTTTTTTTTTTTTTTTTTTTTTTTTTTTGTGATTCAAAAAAAGTTATGGGTAAAAATTTACATATTTAAGCATTTTTTAAAAATAAATTTACAGCTTAATTTTTCAAAAACCACCCATAAATGGAAAGGGATTTCACCAACGATAAAACATTTCGCGCATTTCATTACCCATATTATTTAAAACGCATGCTGAATTTTTTATGCAAACACCTCCATGAGTTTTTGAGACATATCGTGTTAACGGTGGATAACTTTTTATGAAAATTTAAGTTGATTACAAATTTTAGCTGAAAAAATATGAGAAATATCCGGCCTTCCCTTTTCTAAAAAAGTTGAACTGTTTAGAAAGAGGTAAATGGGAACTACGAGAAATAACCATTTTAAAAAAATTCGCTGGTGTGGTCGATAACCAGTGTCTCTAACGTAGTCGGATACCTTAATCCTCCTCATCACATTTTTTTTATTGTTAGTTTTAATGTCACAAGCGTTTATACATATATCAGTAAAATAGAGCTAGTTTATTGTCAGCTTTCAATGGTATAAGCGTTTATAAATGTAATTAAAATAGAGCTAGTTCATTTTTTTAATGTCACAAATGTTTATAAGTATGTCAGTAAAATAAATATGATTTTAAAATATGTGACAGTACGACGAATCTATTTTACTTCTATTTTTTAGAATTTCCAATTTATCTTAAGTAATTTTAATGAATGAAAATGATTAAACGCTGTAAGAAAAAGTAAAAATGCTGGATTATTGCAGTGATTCCAATTTCACCCTGCACATATTTTTTTATTGTAAGTAAAATAGAGCTTGTAGCTTCTTCGGAAATTATCAAGTACAGTCTTAGCAATACGAACTAAAACTACTTCGAAGTCCGCAAATTATGACATCACATTCTTTTAACCTTTCAGCGGGCGCGCGTATATGAGAGATTCACTAAAGATGAATTTCGTTTGATACCTTCAGATCTGGTGGCACTGGGAACTCCTGTCTTTGGCTATTTGTCCCCCTCCCTTTGACCTACTTTCAGTTGTCGTCGTAAATTTGTGGCGTTCATTGGTCTCTGTCGATCTGATATTTGTATTTTAGAGATATGCGCGACCGTTCATGTCAGTTTTTGTCACATTTGATTTTGTATGATTTTACAAATAAATCCGTACTGTTTTAGACTGGCGCCAGCTGGCAAATGCACTCAAGAAGGAAAATGTTGAAAATAAAAAACACCCACATCTCTAAAAAGTGAGCTAAAATGAAAGGTGCTAAAGAGAAAAGCCAAACTAGGCATTGAATTGGAAGATGCAACTTCAGGGAAAAAAACCCTACCAAAAAGAAAAGTGGCCTAGAATCACAAGCTTTAATTGTGAGATTTGAGGGAAATTCATGTGTTTGGAGCACACTAAAGACATTTGCTCAAATGGCAACGCTACAATGAAATAACCATGAAACTATTTTCTTCCTTTTCATATCTAACTTTCAATTATTTTTTCCTTTTTATGCATAAATTCTGTATTTTTTGCACTTCCATATTTTATATGCCAATGGTTCTGTCAAAATATCGACCATTTCATTTATATTATTTTCAACTCAATTCAGTTGACCTGTGGTCATTTTATATTGTTATTGCAATCTATGTTTACATTATTTCTGTTTCTTTTTAAGTAAAATTGAGGGATTAATTGATTAAGTAAATTTAAGTAGAATCGAGTAAGTGATTGTGGTTTTTAATCCTAAGCTATTTACAATATAATTTTAATAGTTACGCCTTTGAAAATTTACAAATTACTATAGCGTATATGGAAAATACGCGCGACCATTCATGTTGGTATGACGACCGCGCCCGCTGGAATGTTAACAGCGTAATCTGCAGTGAGGGCCAATAATATTGCCCGATTTTTTTTCCATACATGAATTAGGGTAGGCAGTGGGAATATGCTACCCGTTCTGGAGCCGAACTTCTTTTTTACCCGTCACACGATCACCCTTCCTCTACTCTCATGGAGAACGGTTTCCTGTAAAGCAGGCATGCTGCTTCGGAATTCCCCTCTCTATTATTATTATATTGATTTATATTTATATATATTCTCCAACTCTCTCCTTGAGATCATTTTCATTTCAGAGGCGCTGGTCCGCTCTCTTCGTCCCTTTTTCATTTTTCCAGCTCGGCGGCTCCATTCATCCCCCCTGAATGAAGGGAGATCCGTCGCATTGTGCTCCCGTTTCTCCCCATTTCTAATTTGAAATATCCCCACGATTTCCCGGAAAAGCCCCAGAATAGGTCAAGGAAACTTTTTTAGAATTCCCTTTCATCTACTCTTTTCGTTTTGGAGTTGAGAAAAAGTGCAGACGGATGGACGGACGGAAATCCGTAAATGCTCGAAATATTATCCTTTTATGAACGTGGAGTTCTATGCCTAATGGAGTTCTGAAAATTCCCTGACCACTTCTTCGAATACTTTTTCAGAGCTTTATAAAATACTAGCTGGTGCCCGGCACGTGGCTGCCGTCCCGCAAAATAATAATAATAATAATAACCGGAATTAATCAATCATTTGACAATGTTTTATCGAAATAGGATGAACGGTACGACAGTACATAAAATACGAACAAATAAACATTCATTTTTATATATTAGATTTGTGTATGGTTTTAAAATTGTAAAACTTGGTGTTCCTTTCAGAATGGCAATGAAAGAAACTATTTATTGGATCTGGTGACTTGTTTCATATTCGTTCGGAATTGTCAAATTTAATTTTAGAAAACTTGATTAAAACATTTTCTTATTGATTAAACATAGAAAATATCTTTATACCGAAAAAATCGTTGATATAGTTGAAAAGATAATTTTTGAAAATTAAGATGGTGTAAAATTATTTGTACTCCACTATTTTTGGTGGTTACTCTGAAAAACGCTAAAATTTAATTAAAATTTAAAACCCTCCGTGTTGGTCTCCCCAAACCTTTCTCCCATAATCTGTTATTACAGATTTGAGTTACCTCCCCAATGTTACCTCTGAGAAGGGCATGCAGGATATTTACATATTATAGCTACAAAATATGAACCTTCGACTTGGATTTAATATTTCTACGTAATCTGCTGTCTCCTCGGCGAGTGATTTGGAGATGAATCCTTTGTCAATAGATGCGGTTGAGTTTCGAATTTTTTTTTCAATTTTAGATGATTGTGCCATCCCTATAACCATCCCGCAGGTGTTCATGCAATGTTTCATTGCAATTAGATCAACTGTTTAGGAAGGTATAAGAGACAAATATTCATTTTATTTATATAGATTGAAAAAAGTTAAATATAATTTCTTCTCAAATGACACGTTATAATAAATAATATCCTTGAAAAAATATACTACTTTATATTTTTTAAATCATAATTTTTTTCTAGTACATAAAATTATATAGAAACTAATATGATGTAAAATTCAACGATTATATGAAAATTTAAAAAATTGTCTATGTATAAAAATAGACCTTTTTTATCAGCTTGTATAGTTCATAGCACGGTTTTCTCGGGCATTTTTAGCACATAGGTTAAGAGCTAGCAACCTATAATTTCTGTACATATTTCTTTTGGCATACTAATATATTTTAAAAGTTTTTCATAATATGCTATCACCAGAAGATGGAAATAGGTTTGAACACACATATTAGAATGAGTTTAATGCGAACTTTCGTCGAAAAACTCTTCTGTACAATGATCCTCATCTCGGAAATCCCTTTCTGCTTCCTTTAAAAGCGTCTGGAGCTTCGTAATAGGATAAGAAAATTGGATGATATTTCGAGTTCTGAGTTTTGGCTCCATCTGCTAAACCTTGTTTATCACTGGGACACTAACAGAGAGTTGCGGTCTCACAAAGAAATAACTGAATTGTTTTTAAAAAGCAACCACTGAAACAGCACGGTCCAAGGATTCAGAAGGGCCTGAAGATTTGATTTAGATTCGTTTGACTATTCGTAGAGGGAGCCGAATTCAATTTTTATGCAGCGCCACCGTATTGAGGATACAAAAAAGAATCGGAGCTTTAAAAAAATTCTGATCTGTAAACCGGAAGACAAAATCTGCTTTCGTTGACCCGGAGATACAAAAAATAATAATAATAAATCATTTAATCCTTCCATCCTTTTCTGATTTAAAAAAATACTAATTAGAATTTTCTGAAGTATCCAGTTGAAAGGACATTGGGACCAATAACAACAGAATCAATCTACAATGCTGAAATTTTATTGTAATGGAAACACAACGAATAGATTTTTCTGAGGAACTAAGATCTTTAACTCATCAATAAAGTGTTACGGGTAAGATAAGATATTTAAATATTTTTATAAAGTTTTATAGAAAGACCTTTTTATAAACTAAATAGTATAAAGGGCAGAATCACGCATGTTAATATAAGTTTAAAGACTAAATTCCGAATTATTTTCCATACAAGTCGTTAATTAACCCTTCACTAGAGACGTGCGGTCAGTGAGACCGCCAGCAATCGACTTTCGCACACCCCTGTTCTATTTTTGGCTCAATGGAATGGATTGGCTCTGTAGCTTTCTGTTTCATGATCTTCAATACCTGTGCACTTTTTCAACCGATTTCAGTGGATGCTTTTTAAAATAATTCAATTATTTCTTTGAGCGAAGCCTCTGAGACCGCTCCTCCCTGTTAGTGTCTCTTTGCTGAACAAGGTTTAGCAGATGGCGCTAAAACCTGGGCCCCCAAATATCATATGATTTACTGATTCTATTATAAAGCAGTGCTCCAAACACTTTTAAATGAAGTAGAAAGTGATTTTAGTGATCAGGATAACTCTACAGAAGAGTTTTTCGATAAAAGTTCGCATGATATGTATGTTCAAACATAATTAATTTTTTAGTGATAATGTTTTTTGAAAAATTAATAAAATATATTGATATACCAAGAGATATATGTACAGAATTTATAGGTTGATTTTTATACTAGTTCTGAACATGAGTATTTAAAATGACCCAGAAAACCGTGCTATGAAAGTCTCACAAGTCGATAAAAAACGGTTTTCCCCATTGACGATTTTTGCATTTTACATATAATTGTTGAATTTTACATTGTATTTTCTACTATACGCCATTATATGCTGTAAAAATAAATGATTTTAAAAGCATAAAGTAATAAGTTATTTCAAGAATACTATGTATTGTTACATGTAATTCGAGAAAAAAATGTATGTTCCAACGCATTTACTTTTTTCATTGAGAAAATATTTTGAAAAATTTCTAAAACATTTTTATATCGTAAGAAAATTCTGTGCAGAATGTATGGGCTGATTTTCAATCTAATACTTTCATTAGAAAATTTGATTTCAATGTAAAGATAATGCGGTCTCGTAGACTGTTACGTCCTAAATTTTCACCTCCCCTTTTTAGGGTTAATTAAGCTTATTTTAGAATTCTATCATGACCCTATTCTATCATAAATGATTTGAGTCCTCTCTACATTCTATAAG